>VDFB02114878.1:0-64894 GCA_007258455.2 Sequoia sempervirens
TTCAATTATGACACAAGAATTAATAAACGATTTATTATAGTTAAATGTTCTTATTTATTAAAATCGTTTGAATATGGTTATGAATTTGGAGTAGATGAACTGTGCTCTAAATATTTTAATGTCATGAAAGGAAATGGAATCAATTGAATGGATTAATGCAAGTCATGAAACCTATGCTTGAATGGATTTAGAAAATCCGAACATTAGCTTATTTCTTTGTCCGAAATGTTTTCAATGTTTAAATTGTACGCTTTCAATGTTGCGAAATGAGAGTGAGAGTTTTGTGAATCTTCCTGCTATGGGTTCATTTATTGTTATGGGTGGTTTACGTGAGTTTATATGATTGTTGGCTTTAAGTCGCCTCTTGTTGATCATGTAAGTCTTCCAGCAGTGTTTTCTTGAGATGATGTTGTGTCTCTTATGTTTTGGCTTTCTTGGATTAAGTGTGAGTTAAGCTCAAGTGGTTACCTGGTTCTTTGAACGGGTTGTGTGACCTTGTGATTCATGGTTGAGTCGAGTCATCAGTTGTTATGTGGGATTCATTATGTAGTCAACCTTGTGTTAGCCTTGGGTAGTGCACGTTTTGGTTCCCAGTTTTGTACATCCGTAGGGATGTGTTACATGTTGAGGTGTTTGGTTATTTGTGATAAATGTTAGTGCATTGTCTACCCTTGGCATGTGGTTGAGTTTTGTGTTGTCGATAGGGGAGTGGCTTTCAAACGAGCGCTGGGCCCAAAGTGGTCCCAGGATAACTCGTTTGAGAGTTAGTTAATTAAGTGAAAATTAAAATAACTTACTAGGGAGAGGGTAGCTTTGAACATTAATAAGATAATTTAGCCTCGCTCATTGGCTCAAGGGCTTGTACAAGACTTGAGATGAGTTGGGAAGGCCAGGAATGGCAAGATCATTATCTTGTCTTCTTGAATAATCGGTCTAACTCTGAAAGTGGGCATATGGGCGCGGGTGGGTGAGAGGTTACCAGGATATCCCGAGAGGGGAGCCGGGGCCTAGGAAGAACACCATTGGATAACTAATGCAGCCTTTGTGATGACACTCCTCCTATGACAGCAGTCGGTATGGTGTTGTACCGTGAGTTTATTTTGTACAGTGATGGTACTCGATGTTGTACTCTGGAAGCATTGTAACCCTTGTGTTAAGTGATGTGGGTTTTGTCCTTGTTTCAGTTTAGTGTATGTGTTATCCTGTGTCTAGTGGTAGATGGTCTTGCAGGTGGTTCACGGTTACTATCTGCTTGCAGATGGAACACTGGATTCACACATTGGGTGGCGTGCATCTTTCCGTTGGTTCTTCTTCATGTTCGTGTGTTCGTGATTTCCAGCTGGAGAGCTCGTGGGAATCAGTTTCTTCTCTTGCCTTGTTCTTCCAGTTCTTATTGTATCTTTTACCCCTCATTTGTCATCGAGGCGGAATTTGTAAATTGTAATCTTGAGTATTTGATTTACCTCATTCGGGGAATGAGTGATGTAACCTTATTGTTTAAATGCTAAATTGGAATCTTGAGGGATTTATTTATCCTTGTTGTAATTTATCTTGAATGGAATGTATGTTGTTTCATTTCCTTAAGTGATTAATGTTTCGGTTTATGTTAATGTTATTTGTTGTTGGGTTTATAAGTAATCTTTGTCTCGTGGCCTTAGAGGTTGTTGGCAATATGTATTCACCTTGCATGTTATTGTACTTAAACAAAAAAAAAAAATTGGTACTTTAAGTAGTGAATTGCAACTTCCTCTAGGATTGGCAAGGGAACATTACAAAATTAACCATAAATATCGTTAAATTATTAAATAAGTTAAAAAAATTAAAAATAGAAATAATACTTAAAATAAATATTAAAATAAAAATAAACAATGTTAAAATTGTTAAAGATAGAATTTTAACTTTTACATTAAAATTACAAGTAACACCAAACTTAAAAAGTTAAAAATTAATGAAACCTATTAAAAAGGTAAAAAGTCAATTCATAATTTTTAATTTTTAAATATTAAAAAATAATCATATTTATTAAAAACTTATAATATATATTTAAAATAATTATTAAAATAAATTTAAATTTAAATTTAAAAAGATTTGAACATATAATTTATTACTTATATATTATATAAGAAATCTAAAAATCTAAGTGAAACTTTTTAAAGAAAAAAAATGCATTCTTATCCTACCTTTCTCTACTTTAAAGATAAGATTGGATAAGAGCACGTAGTTTTTTTTTAATTATATATTACATTTTTTAATATTTTAGAAAATTTGATGGTTGAGATCATTTCAACTGTTTTGCATCCTTCTCTGTAACTTTCAACCATTGATTTTGAAAAGCAGGTTGTCCACTTCATACAATGAACACCTTGGACATAAAATTAGTTTTTTTTTTTTTAATTTAATCATTAATTAACTTAATAAGTTTATTATTTGTTATTAATTTTTTAAAATTATTATTTTTTTGGAAAAGAGGTAAAAAATTTATTGAATCATAAGAAGCAACCATACAAAGACAGGCAGCTAGAGTACAAACCATCAATCATAGAACCAACAACCATCCACCAAGTCGGCAAAAGCCCCCCAAAATACCAACCACTTGCATACATCATCTTGCCATATCCTCACTCATCTATCTATTAAATTATTATGTTTATTAATATTTGGATTTTGATATATTTTGACTTTCTATTGAGTTTATTTTATTTTAGCTTTTTATTTAGATTTAAGTTTGAAATTTATTTTTATTATTTATGTCTATGAAATTGCAAATAATAATTAAAAATTATTAGAATTAATTTAATTTATAATTATTTATCTTATTAAAACTTTAATTATTGTAGAATAATTCTATTTTAGATTTTTGTTTGATTTATATATAATAAAATGAATTTCAAACTTAAAATATAAATTAAAATTGATAGAGTGAGAGAGAAGGTAACTTTTGATTAGTCATTTCATGCCAACAATTCAAGGATAGCACATCCCTAGGGAGTTATGCTTAGTGTAGCATGTCATTTGATTAAGGATATGATAATTCACCTTTAAAACCTCTTCAGTGTACCCATTACACACTTAGGAGGAAAATATATAGAGAGAGAGAGAAATAGAGAGGAAGACAAAGAGATACAAGAGATAAAAAGAGAGATAGAGATACACAAATAGAGGTATAGATATAAAGAAATAAATATGAAGAGACAAAGAGATAAAGATAGGAAGAGATACAAAAAAGAGAGAGGAAAAGAGAGAAGAGGAGAGACATATATAGATATAGTCACATAAAGAGAGATATAGAGACATAGAGAGATAAAGAAAAATAGGAGACAAAGATATATATAGAGGTAGAGAGATAAAGAGGGAAATGGGAGAGAGAGGGAAGATAAATAGGGATAGAAAAAATACTAAGGGGAGAAATATAGGGAGAGGGAAATAGATAGAGAGAAGAAAGGAGAGAAAGATAGATAGAGGAAGAGAGAAGGGAAGACAAATATAGAGAGAAATAGGGGCGAGAGAGGAAGAGAGATTGAGAGATAGTAAAAAATATAAAGACAGAGAGGGAGACAAAGATATAAAGAGATCTCTCTTTCTCTTCCCATATATCTCTATATATATCTCCCCATATGTACCTCTCCCTACCTCTCTTTATATATATCTCCCTCTCTCTACCTTTCTCTACGTAACTTCTTATCTCTATATTTTTATCCCTTCATCTCTCCCTCCCCATTCTCTCCCTTTCTCTTTGTCTCCCCCTCCTTCTATCTCTATTTCTCTCTCTCTCTCTCTCTCTCTCTCTCTCTCTCTCTCTCTCTCTCTCTCCATTTCCATCTCCATCTCCATCTCTATCTTCCTCTCTATCTCTCTCCCTATCTCTATCTCCTTACCTCTCCTTACATGTCTTTGTCTCTCCCCTCTATCTTTTCCACTATATATCTCTCTATCTCTCCCTATTTTTATCCCTTCATCTCTCCCTCTCTCCCTTTCACTCTCTTTTTCTATATCTCTCAACTTCACTATCCTCTCTCTATTTATCTCCCTCTCTCCTTGCCTCTTTATCTATTTATATTTATCTCTCCCTCTCTATATCTATCTCAATATCTCTCTCACTCAAACAAACACACTCATTGTTTCTCCTTCCCTATCTCTATCTTTATATCTCTTTCCCTCACACACACACACTCATTGTTTCTCCCTCCCTATCTCCATCTTTATATCTATCTCTATATTTTTATCTCTCCCCGTCTCTATCTCTCTCCCTCTCTCTATTGATTATCTCTATAACCTCCTTTATCTCTCAAAAATTTTCCCCTCTATTTCTATCTTTTCATTTCTCTCTCTCTCTCTCTCATTATATATATCCATCTCTCTACCTCTCTCTATATATCACTTCCTATATCTTTATATTTCTCTCTCCATCTCCTCCTCTTTCATTGTCTCCCTCTTTCTATCTCTATCTCTCCCTCACCCTCTTCATCTCTCCTTCCATCTCTCCCTTTATATATCTATCTCTCTATCTTGTCTATGTTTCTCTCTCACCCTCTCTACCTTTCTCAAGTTATATTTATCTCTGTCTCTCTTTTATATTCCTATCTCTCCCTCTCCCTATCACTTCCTCTTTCTATATCTCTCTACTTCTCTCTCCTATCTCTATTTCTCTCCCTCTGTCTCCCTCCCTCTGTATCTATTTATACATATCCATCTCCCTCTCTATCTCTCTCCATATATCTCTCTTACACACACACAAAGCTTGTTTCTCCCTCCCTATCTCTATCTCTATCTCTACATATTTAAAATCTTACATATCTTCTTCTATCTATATCCCATCATCTATCCATCTCTCTCTACCCCTATATCTTTCCCTCTCTCTATCCCTCTCTATACATCACTTCCTATCTCTATGTCACCACCACCCCTTTTGAACATCTAGTTGACTTTGGAAATAATATTTATCAAATTGATAGGATAATACTATTTCTTTCAATAATCAAAATAGTTAAAATTTCTTGAAAAATAATTAATTGTTCAAAATATTTTATATAACCTAAGGAAGAAGTTAGACAACTATAAAAATAATAATAAGAATAAATAGACATGATCATTTCATTTATTAATTAGGAATAACTGTCCAAGAAACGTTTGCATGTTCTTTAACCAACAATAACTATTTCGTTACGCTATGGGATCATTTATTATGAAACAACTTCTGCATATTTCTTATCGGTTTTGCTAAGAATAGTGTTTATCTTCCGGCGTCGATTACTTCTGGTGACACTTGTCCAACGTATTTATGGATCCCTAAATCTTTTTAAAACGAATTTCCCAGCTTAGAATTTAGTTTGCTTAAATTAGACATGGAATTTAGTATTGAAACGGAAGTTCTGGGAATCTTCCGGGGGGGAGTACGGATTATTTCGAAGATTTTGTGAGCTTCCTTAAAATCAGGGGGCACAAAATATCTGTAAAAAAAAAGAAAGACTGTGGAGAGGATCAGAGGTGAATTATCAAAGAATATCTAAAATTTAAATTCATGCTCTGTTGAAGCTTCTACGAACGAGTATGTAAATTACTCAATAATAATTCTATAGAGCGTTATTTGTTCTGAATTTTCATTTCAATATCACCAAATGTTTTGCTTTTGTAAAGTTTTTATCCAAATTGATGTTGAGTTCTTTATTTTTCACCATTGCAATATTTTGAGCCATTTGTGTTTCCAAAACCTTATCAAGTCTATTTTCTACACTTCTTGTTTGCACGGGAAACCGTTATTCTTGTAGCATTTGAATAGTCAGGTTACTCGCCTTATTTAAGCCTCCATAATTTATATGTATGCCTATGTAGTTGCAATTATAATGAAGATGGCATTGAAGGCTATGGAATTTAGATTTACCTTGCCAACTGCATTGCTCGAAGTTACTAAGCCGCTACAACAAATCCAATTTGTGCTGATTCTTCAAGCATCGCATTCCCTGATGGGACGACTTCTTCAGCCGGGTGCTTTTATTGAAGATTCTTTATCCTTTTCATCGAAACCCTTTGGCATGACTCCTGCGATCGTTACATTTATGAGATGAGATCTCTTAAGACCTTCTGCCAACCGCGCACCCTCCTCCAGTCAATCCCCTTTGCCTTGCCAAGACCGTGCAAGATTATATTATGTATGAGTTTCCAAGTGAGGGTGGTCCGTGAAACAAGAGCGATCTCTGTCAACTGTTCCATAACCATCCAACCAAAAGTTTCTAAATCCTCTTTAACAAATGTGTTTTGTAAATTCTTGCAGCCTTTGTTCCCAGGATAAGGCCACTATTTACGCCACCGAATTTCATTCCGTGAAAATTCTTAAGCCATCTTAGGAATTACTGTGATCCAAGTGCACCCATTTTGTTATTTTTACTGAAATGAAGAATTTGCGAATCTCCTCCAGTTATGGACTGTGAAATTCTTTTAAAAAACAACAAATCCAACATTTATTCAATCCTCTTAAAGCCTTTTTCAAACTTTGAAAGAGAACTCTTCAAATCTTCCAGTTTCAACCGAACCTGTCCCAGCCCAAAGTTTGGTAACACAAATTCCTGCGGTCTCTGGCCTTCCTTGTCTATCGCCATGCTATAGCTGCCAGTGACGTCATAATCATCTTTACTATGTTAAGAACGTGCAAGATTATAAATGAGATGTGATGAGAGCGTGGTTCGTTGAAGCAAGAGTTATCTTGGTCATTTGTCCCACAAGGAAACGCAACCCTGTGAGGAAAATGGGTGTTAAGCGATCCAGTGCCATTGCTCAATCCAATCTGTGCACATCCTCCCATCATTTCAAATCATGCGATGAGATTTCCTTGAGGCCTTTTGTTAAGCAGCCCGCGTGCCTTGAGTTGGTAGCGTCGCTGCCTTGACTGCATTCCTCTTTCTATAAGTTGCTAGGCTTTATTTGGTATTTCATGTTTGGTTATATCATTAGTTTAATAAATTTTATATTACGAGTAGCATTCAATACTATGTATAAATATGTATTATTTTGAGGTGAATAATAGAGAATGATGCACTTCGATGATAGTAATATGTTTATATATATATTTTATTAAGGTTTTAGCAAAAGAAAGTTTTAGAAGAATAAATATGTTTTGATTAAGGGTAAAATACGGGTTTTGATGAGGCCCGAAACCTAGAATAAAGAAAGACAAGCTGCACTTAAGATACATCAAAGAACAACAGCAGCTTCACAACATCCACTAAAGATAACTTAAGACTACACACGCTGCACCATACAAACAAACACGACCCTGAGACCCATGAACAATCTAGTTTTAACCGGGACCAGAAACCCTTAATTGGTTTTCAACTGGGCCCATAAACCCAAATATTTACACAAGGAACCTGCCTGAATCTACCAGGCATCAGCAAACCAATTGCTCATGGAAGACACCACTAAGCCAAGATAGATAATCATCACGAAAAGAGCAAAGAACATAATGGTATGCACCACCAATAAGACCAAACACCCCACCTCAATAGGGGTTTTTTTATGCACCGCAAAAAACTACAAAAAATCAGCTTCCCTACAGCTCAAACTCACTTGGTAACAAGAAGCCAACTCTAGATCCACCTTTAAAGGAGTGAGCTCCCCTCTATTGGAGAGAAGGAAACGATCAAATAGACCACTGTAGCTAGACGTCCCCAACACCCTCAACCTCCACCTCCATAGGAGAACTACCCACCTCAATAAAAATAGCTGTTGAGGGGGAGGCACCTCCATAGGACCAAAGGAGAAATCCAACATAGTAGCCAAGCATGCAACCATAACCTCCTTTGGAAAGCCCTGCACTAGGATCAAAACCATCTAGGATCTAGGATTCAACCATGAAGACCACCCAGCTAAAAGCACAGAGCCACAAAAGATCTGAAAAGAGTCCAAAGCAGCAAGACCCTTCAGCCAACAAAACATCAACAAGAAAGAACCCAAATCAAGCACCGCAGCCAAGCAAACCTTCAGCACCAACCTGAGGCCCAAAACAACCAGCTACATCACCACCTCAAACAAAATGAGAACAAAGATCCCATCTGACGAAGGAATAACAACAACACCCCTAACTAAAGACACCAACTGGGAGAACAGAATCCCAACCAAAACAACCCCACCAAAAATAGGGGAGAAGGAAAAAACCATCAGTTCCATAAGACACTTAATGGTATTCAAAGAAAGATAGGGCAGAGATAGCCTATCCCAAACCAACAACAAGGCCAAACCGCCAACCAACAGCCCTAGAAGAATGGGGAACAAAAACACACAAGCGGCCCTCAAGCCAGCAGAGAGAACGAGAGAGGAACGAAAGACAACACAAAGGAAGCAAGAAGCTAAGCAGGCCAACAAAAGGAACCCCCAAGCCTCCCTAATACGTTGAAAAGGGATAGAAAGAAGCCTAAACAACAGCCAAACTCCCTTTAAGCAACCAACACACTCCCACATCCCCTACAAGGAGGACAGCTAGCAACCGACAAAGAGCCACCAAAAAGGCATTAGGAATAAGCGAAGGAAGAACAAGGAAACATAGGAAACAAAAAGAGCAACCACTAAAAAACCCTAAGCTCTCCAACTACGCCTAGTCGAAGCAAAAAGAAGCTCAAATTGCAACCAGCCCTCCTCAGAACGACCATTGCACACCCTTAGCCAAGAAGGCAACCAGAAGAAAAGCAAGAGGGGCACCCACAACAACCCCACAACTCCAACCCAAAGAGGCCAAAGGAAGAAGGAAACCCAGCTTCCAATTGAGTCTACAACCACAAAGACAAAGACAAGAGCAAAAAGAAAACCAACTCTTTCCCTCGAAGCAGCTCCCACAGTGCCCAAAGAAGGAGGAAAGGATGAGAAAACCCAGCTCCTCCAAAGCCCACAAACCTCTGAAGTCAGCATTGCACCCAAAGATCCCAACAACAAAATCCCAGGCATGGCACACTAGCCATCTGTCTCGCCCTCTTCCTCAGACCCCTCCTCGCCATCAAGGAATTCAAAACCATCGTTCCCACCTGCGCCTGCTCCTGCTCCACTCCACTCCATTTTAGAGTTAGGTCCTAATCCTAGAAGAATAAATATGTTATTTAATAGGATATTATTTAATAAAAGATCTCAATCTGGTAATTGTTATTAAATGTTAGTTAATTAAAGCATTTTGAATGGGTGGTTATTAGTAAATGGATCATTTAATTACTATAGACAAAGGAGTTGTGCATTAGTTTATTTTGTAAATATGTAATGGAGAGTTAAAGAAAATGTGAATTTTATGTGAGGGTAAATGGTAAGAATAGGTTAATTAATTTTAAAAGACTCACATTAAAAGTGAATGATGTAAATTACTCATTGATGAATAATAGGTGAACATTGATTATTTTATACTAGTAAATTGATGAGAAGTAAAATTGTTATGTAAATTGTTATTCTAGTTGCAAGGAGATAGGGAAAATCATGTATATGTCATTTTCTATCATCGTATTCTTTTACCAATCAAATAAAAATAAAAGAGCTAGACCTAGCTATTCATTCCTCATAAACATTAAATCATCTCATTTCGATCTAACTCATCGTCCTTTAATCATTCCACCTGCTTGTCTCATAACAAAATCTTCTTAGAGTCAGACATAAATATTTTGAAAACAAACAGAGAGAATTTACTCTAACAGTCAATTTGAGATTCCATCAATTCACTGTTGAAGGAATAAATTCACATCTTAAGCATGTATTGAATCATACTAACCTAGTCTAAATCACAAGATATATCTCAAACAAATTGGGTACATTATCTCCCTGGTTTGAGATTTTAATGAATAGAGTAGAAACTACTTGTACCACAAGAAATATCTACAAGCTTACACAAGCAATGAACGAGATAAATGCACATACTTAGGATTGGGAAATGCACATTTGGCTTCCTTTGGAATAGCGCACTTACTGCACATGATCCCACAATAGTGGTTTACAATTTTTGGCCAAACTGGACACTGAAATAATTTTTTTTAACTAAATCTTCACTTTCGGGCACCTATAGCGGCTAAACTGTGAGGAATTTGAAGATGATGCAAACTAGAGTTTTGTGAAATTTTGTCTATAGATTCTAAATATATATTTTTCAAAAATTTTGGAATCAGATTGCACTTATTTTTCCATCTCCCTCAAATTTTTTTTTCAAAAACAACATTTTAAAAAGTGGCCATTATAACATAACTTTTTTCCATGAAGGATAAAATTCTAATTTTTCAAATTTAGATTCATAACTCTGATATCTAGTGCTTCCACTTGGTTAGATAGTTTTAATTGAATATTTTTCTTTTAATCAAGTTTTGAATTCAAACCAATTATAATTTACATACACGACATAACGCAACTTTTGTATGTATTGAAATTCAATTTTTTTTTTTGTTGGATCAAGGACTTCAATATCTGGTGCACTAATTTTTTTTTTTTTATAATATATTATTTTTCCACATGTGCAAAACAAAGAGCTTGATTTTCAGTGAAAAACCTACATTCACGAGAAATAAAAAATAAATATAATAATAAAATTAAATTTATTTAAAATTATACTTTTTGGGAAGCTTATAACAAGGAATACATAATTACAAAAAAAAAAAAATTTAAATGAATTCATTTGATCCCCCAAAAGGTAAATCAAAAGTGGTTTTTTATCAGCATTTTGATAGGTGTAAAAGAGACTCCATTATAGGTATGGTTTAAAACTAGTGGGGTTCTATCCAAGGGGATTTGATTTAAGGTAGTTTGATCAAACCATCTTCAATTGGAATTATTTAAATGAAACTTTTAAAGGCTTAAATCATTATATTTTCTAAAAATATGTGATTTTAGCAAAAATCAGATCCTCCCAAAAATTGTAAACTAGTTTTGTGGGATCACATATTAAGCCAAATTCCTTATTACATATGTTAAGTTGTTTCGAACCATCTCGGTGAACTCTAATATGACATAAAGTCCCCTGACAAACTTCAAGTTGAGGGATATTGCAGAACTAAAATTCATGGCTCTTTGTGTGAAACCCTAGCATGCTCGAACTGTGCCAAGTTTGCTTCTCATACATAATTGAGAATAAGGATTTGTCAAACTAAACTAAAACCAATATTTGCAGCATACCAAATATCAACATAGTGTGATTTCTTGGATCTTATTTATGTTGCAATAATCATTGTTCAATTCGTTGTCATGACTCATATATTGTATTCCCTATAAAGAAGGCACAAGGTCATATTTGCATGAACACTAGATATTGATAATCATTATTAGTGATTAGATATTGTTGATGATTAGATATTCATACATATCTATCTATGTGATGATTCTCTATACCTTGAGGCAATATCACAATAAGTGGAAGCCTGAATTATAATTGAACTCTTTCTGTTTGAGATTCTTGGCATAGTTAAAAGATGGGAAACCACACGATAGCATTTGGAAATTCCTATTCTCCCATAGAAAAGAGAATAATTTGGTGATACATAAAGACTTGTTTCATTAGGAGTTTTGATAACTAGAAAGAAAAGTATGTACAAATGACACTACTTGTCTTAATGGGAGATATTTGGTGGTCATTTAATACTTGATTGAAAATAATAAATATGGTTAGTTGAATGGTTAATGGAGAATTTTATTGAAGTTAGATTTAATGGATAGCTTTTATCAAGAGTTGGTTTACATGTAGAAAGATTAAGAAATATGGAAATATTCTATGTGTATAGATTGGTTAGTTGAGTTAATTATGTTGTAGGGATGACCTTTAATGTGATTGAAATGAATATGGTATAAATTAAATAGATAATTATTATCATAAGAGTTATTTTTGAATATAATTGTTGTAGAGAATAATGCCTAATTTAAAGAGGTATATTGCATGGTTATTATGTTCGTTTGCTTGTAGTGAGTTGTTTATTGGGATTGGGAGATTTTGGTAATTGTCTATGTGGGAGTCTTTTGTGCAAATTGTTAAGTTGGCTTCCAGAGGCTTGGGAGGGAATATTTTTGGTTTATAAGGATTATTTTTTTGGCTTCACCTTGGATGAAAAGTTGGCAATGTCTTATGTGTGATTTTTCCAATGATGGTTTTACTTGGATATGGATGGTAATGTGTGCGTTATGTGCTTTGTGCAATTGTAAACCTTAAGTGTGATTATTTTTATCATAGTATGGTTTCAGGTGATCATTCTTCATTCATTTATCTTATTCTAATTCATTTCAAGGTTTAAATACCAAAACGGGGTTTGACTTGAGGCAAATCCCTATTCACTAACATTATCTTGCAGGTCTAGGTGGCTGACACATGGAGGAGTAAGCTTTTCTTGTGTGAGCATCCTTAGGTTGGTCAGTTATGTTGTACGTGTAAGTTATTTACTTTGATTAAAGATGATTCTCATTTATACTGATAAATTACTTATTTGAGATTTTGTTGGTATACCTTGATTCATTGATATGCATGTTATTCCATTTGATTAAGTGATTGAAAAATTGTTTAATTATTCCAATTTATTCCCACCATTAAATAAATATTTGGTTCAATTAAATTATTTGGATATTGTGGACTATAATTAGTAAGTGTGATATCCAAACCCTTTACAAGTGACCTCTTGTTGTGAGATAATGCATGATGTATGTTTTGATCTTGTTAATAGTTTTGCTAGTAATGCAGTCATAGAACCTTAGAGGACATATATTAGCTTATATGTTATGTTTAGGTATGAGTTACATCTCTTGTTATTTCATTTTATTTTTTATTTTTAAAAAATTATGTCAGTATTGTAGCTAGATGTGTTGTCCTCTAGGGTTCTTTAGCAAGGCGTTACACTCTATCTTTATATTTCTCTCTCCCTCTCTCTCCCTCTCTATATATTTATCTCTTCCATCTCTATCTATCTTTTGTACTCTCTCTTTATCTCTCCCTCTCCTTCTCTCCATATCCCTCTCCTCCATATCCATCTCCATCTCCATTTCCATCTCCATCTCTATCTCTAGCTTCCTCTCTATCTTTATCTCCTTACGCCTCCCCTTCCCCCCTCTTTCTCTCCCTCTCCCTCTTTATATTCCCATATCTCCACATCTCTCCCTTTCTGCCTATTGCAAACATAGCATGAGCTTCTTGGTAACGAAGTTATTATCTTTTTGATTCAGAGGTTTTGTTTTAGTTGTGTTGGGATCCTTGTAAGGAAATGCATAGTTGATTTGAAGCTATCACTTCTCCATTGACACCTTGTTGCATAAACACCATCATTTTCTAAATGGCCTACCAATTGAATTCATGTATACTACACAAATTTATGTAAAAAATAGACCAAAAAATTCCCTAATTGACCCTCCACACTTCTTCGGTGTACCCATTGCACACCAATGTGTGATTTCTAGTTAAAAAATTATAGTTTTTTATTACTGCAAGTTAAATGTTCAATTTATTTGAACAATTTAATTTTATAGTTGTTATTTTTTTTTTATAGTGATTGTAATCAATAAATAATAAAGTATGTAGACATAAATTTAATAACATGAGTATATATTTTGAATGTTACTATTAAATGACTTTAAAGAAAGTTATTCTTATATACAAAATATTTTTATAAAATAATTTCACTTAATATTAATTTCACCACTATTATCTAAAAGTGGCTCTATTGTTGTAGATTTTACACATAGATTTCCAATGTTGATTGTAGAGAGTCTTGACGACATAAGTAAAAAGTACAATTAATTTCAATGTACTAGTATGAGGTTTAAGTCATTGTGTGTATAGATCTAGATTACAGTTTAAGACCCACTATGGATTTTTAAGAGTTTTCAATATGTATATGTTCATACCATAATATACAAAATTGTTTTAAATTGTGTATGAATCTATTATTCTTGGTGTTGGCATCATTATGAATTATTCTCAAAATAAAATTTTGTTAAAAGACAAAAAACGATTTGGGAAAAACTTAACAATTTTGATCAATGGTGATTACATACCCTCCTCCCAACATAAGGATAAAAATATGTTTGCTATAAAATTAGATTCTTAAGGTTTGATTCCAATGAAACCACAATCTTGCTTTGACATCAAAGCTAGCAATTGACCTTGGAATCAAAATTGAGCCCATCTAATAAACATTAGGTAGGATTGCAATGACAAGATGCAAATCGTCAAATTCTCAACATGAAGTTTACATTTCCTATCATAACACATAGTTTTCATCTGATATTTTAGTCAAAGGATGGAAAAAAATTGGCTATAAGTTGGGCAATAGTAGATTAGAAAATAAGTTTAATGGTACAAATTATGGATGTAATCTATATAAAAATCTCTACAAAGTAGGTTTAATATAATTTCAATGGGAAGTGACTTTGAGAGGTGAACTAGTTGGGGATGTAGAAGGAGGAGAATCAATGGCGAAATGATGATGATCTAGTGTACTGTTGTAGATCATCTTCATCACATGGTTCATCATACGTAGCTTTGTTTGACTTCCCACAAGCACAAACAATGGCAATCTTAAGCACCGACATTTCTTCCTCAAAATTCTTGCACTTCAATAGCTCTAGATCAAACACTTCCATAGTCCACTCATCTCTCACAAAAGATTGCACCCACTTGAGAAGATCTATGCAACGTAGTTCCTCCTAAAGTTATTTTGTGCAGAGCTCTTCCTCGTGAGTAGCTTAGGAGAACCACTCCATAGTCGTAGATGTCTACTTTTGGGATTTATATTTTACTATTATTCTACTCTTATGCCCTATACCTTACTAACTTGGTGGTAATTATGGAGGTATTATCAAGCCACAAAAGGTAAAATTTTGTGTTCCATACATTTTCATTAATGGCTACGATAATGTTGTGGGATTTCACATTTTTATTTCATGCCTAAGTGGTGAAGATATGCCAACCTTGGAATTATATTCAATGGTCTTCAATCACTCAATCCAATCCAATCAAATTCTATTTGGACCCTTGTTCCTTGTTAAAATATAAAGAACAATTGTCACACTATCATTTTAAAGTTGAATCACTCTGTAATTTGTATAATTATTTTAATATTAATAAATGACCATTTTCATCTCATGCAATTAGTTAATTAAATAATGATAAATGTTGAAAACACTAAAGATATAATGGAAGAATTGGGAGTTCCATAATTAATGGTTTGATATAATGAATACTTGGAAAAATCTTTATATTTAGAGTGTTAAGGTAAGTTGTTCTAATTGTAGAGGAAAAGCTCTATCAATATCTCACTTGTATGAGAAATGTTCTCCTACGCAAGTGATCCCACAATAGTGGTTTACAATTTTTGGCCAAATTGGACACTGAAATAATTTTTTGTAACTAAATATTCACTTTCGAGCACCTATAGCAGCTAAACCATGAGTAATTTGAAGATGATGCAAACTAGAGTTTCATGACATGTAGATTCTAAATATATTTTTTTCAATTTTTTTGGAATCATATTGTACTTCTTTTTCCATCTCCCTCGAAAACTAGTTTTCTTCAAAAAATAACATTTTTAAAAAGTGACACTCACTGTATAATGCATAACATTTTTTCCATGAAGGATAAAATTCTAATTCTTTCGAATTTAGATTTTTAACTCTGATATCTAGTGCTTCCATGTGGTTAGATATTTTTTTATTGATTTTTTTTGTTAATCAAGTTTCGAAGTCAAACCAATTACAATTCAGACACAGCACGACTGTATAATGCATAAATCTTCTTGTATGTATAAAAATTCAACTTTTCTTTTTTTGTTGGATCAAGGACTTCAATATATAGTGCACTCATATTTTCAATTTTTTTTTTGATAATTTTCTATTTTTCCACATGTGCAAAACAAAGAGCCTAATTTTCAGTGAAAAACCTACATTCACAAGAAATAAAAAATAAATATAATAATCAAATTAAATTTTATTAAAATTATACTTTTTTGGAAGCTTATAATAAGGACTATAAACTTACAATTTTTTTTTTTAAATGAATTCATTTGATCCCCCAAAAGGTAAATCGAAAGTGATTTTTTATCAGCATTTTGATAGGTATAGAGGAGAATTCGTTATAGGTATGGTTTAAAACTAGTGGGGTTCTATCCAAGGGGGCTTGGTCTAAGGTGGTTTGATCAAACCCCCTTCAATTGGAATCCTTTAAATGGAACATTTCAAGGCTTAAATCATTATATTTTCTAAAATTATGTGATTTCAACAAAAATCAGGATCTCCGAGAAATTGTAAACCACTATTGTGGTAGCACCCACGCATCAATTTTAGGAAACCAATGGGCTAACTTTGCCTCTTCGAAAATGGTAACATAGTGGTTAAGATTGAACTTGTTGGTTCCCAAAACCACTACTCCACTTCCTTGAACAAAATATCACTCTCAAGGCTAAGATTATTGTCATGAAAATAAAATTCAATTGTCAACAAGTTGTGAAGGTTTGAAGGTCAACTCTAAGAGAGTGGGTTTTCTCTCATATGCTTTGAGCTTAGCTTAGAAAAGAGAGTATTCCCAGGGTTATTCCTTAACACATATTTGAATCAAACAATATGAATAAGTGAAAAAACTATAACCAAACCCAAATTTCTTACTTGACCCCAAGGCTATCATTGATTTAAGCAACAGTAGCTACATTATAAAACCCCTGTATAAGTTATATGATTGTGCAAGTAGGACCCACATGAAGTAATATTATTTAAGGTTCACTTAAGAAGGATTCCCTAATGTTGATGGTCATAGATTCACAAAGCTTATGATTCTTCCCCCGCACTATTTCTTAGTGTTTTTCTTTGATTTGAAGAGAGGAGAGTCAAGTGAGTCTTGAACTTGTGCCTATTCATTGACAATAGAGTCATAGTTCATTAGGAAGAGAACAAACTAAAACCAAAAGAATAATGAGCTATGTATTTGCATACAACAAAGATTATGAAATTTTTGATAGATCATGCTTAGTAATCCATAATAGAGCTATACAAATCCATATGCAATTTGAGAAATATCATTACACAATTCTTGTAATGTTTTCATAGTGTTGTTACATTCGTCTAACTCAACAACACATTCATGACATCAAATATGGCAAAGGAAAATTCATAGTTTCAACTAAGAAATCATCCTAAATATACACATACCATTATGAAAAATCTATTGTTACAACTAATAAATCCTCCTAAATCTCCCTTGATGCCATAGGCTTATACTTCATCCAATGAGTTGAACTAGCATTCAATGGTTGCCTTGCATCATAGTGGCAATTCTTTGGAATCTAGAGACTAAATAACAACCCACCTCTCTTGAACTCTAAAAGAACTCTCCCAAATGACCCTAAAAACTTGAAATTATACCTAATAGAGTGAAACCCTAACCCATAAACACTATAACACTACAAAAATCAATAGTTTATATGCATTCCTACCTAAAATGAACATCCCAAATGCATTGGGAGCTAGAGGAACTTTTTAGATAGGTGACAAAAAGGGTTTGTATTTAATGCAATTTAGGGCAAGAACAAAACACCATTTTATTTGACGCTCAACTAGTCCCTTACACCTTTCTTTAATGATTACATCAACCCCTTTTTACTCATATTCAACACCATTTAAAATACTTTGCATAGTCAACCATTTTGGATGAATAAATCCTCTTTAATATTTTAACAATCCCTTTGTGTTAATAGGTTCATGGCCAGTTATACCTTTTATCATTGGTAGATATTTATAGTGCAGGACCTATTAGGCTTGTCACAAGCAATTGGCATTTGAAATGGCATACCCCTAAACTTCATAAGCCACATGAGGTTTTTTACATTCATCAAGTTGGGAGTGTTAATAGGTTCATGGACGGTTATACCTTTTATTGTTGGTAGATATATACAATGGAAGGCCTATTAGGCCCATCACAAGCAATTGGAATATGAAATAGAATACCCCTAAACTTCATAGGCCACATGGGGTTCTTTACATTCATCAAGCTCCCAACTTTCATTATCACAAGCTTATTTCTTTGAATATCAGCTTTGTAGAGCCATTTGGCACCATTGAGTGACATCACTATATGTAACATATGAACTTATGGACTCAATAATATTCAAATAAAAAGGTTTCAATAAATAATACATGGAGATCAACATAGGTACGAAACAACTTCATACCAAAACATATAACACATTTTTAGTTTTGGCGAGAGCCCTAACAAACTCACTAATGTGAATCCCACCCTCCTTGGGATTTCAATGTGATCTTTCAAAGTGAGGATAAAAGGGGAGGTGTGCAAAGGAAGTACCAATCCCAAGTGGACTTTGAGAATTTTGCTAGGGTAAACAATTTGTTTGAAATTCAAATTGCAAATGGAAAATACACATGGATGAATAGGAGGATGGGATTCAACCATATTACAAAAAAATTTAAATAGATTTATGTTTAAAGGTGATTTGGGTGATTTTGTGTTCACCCTTGAAGGCAATATTCTACCCCAATCTAGGTTTGATCACTATGCCATAAAATAGGAAATCATAGGTGAAAAGAAACCTGTGAGGTGCCCCTTTAAATTTTAAAACATGTTGTTCAAGGATCAAAACCTTCTAGGGTTGATTGAAAACTGGTGGACTAGGTGGAAAACTGAAGGTGCCAAGATGTTTGGTATAGTATCAGAGTTGAGACTTCTCAAGCAACAATTAAAAGAGTGGAATAGGTCCCATTTCAAAAATATATTTGAATCCAAATGGAGGCCGGAAGAAGAATTAACAATGCTAAATGAAGTGGTACTATCTCTAGGAATGGATGGGGAAAGGTTCTTGAAGGAAAAGGAGCTACTAAAGGAATATGAAGAGGTGCAGACGAAGGAGGAAGTGTATTGGCAGAAAAAAGCTAGGGAGATTTGGATCTTAGAAGGAGATAAGAATACTAAATATTTTCATAACAATAATAAGGTACAAAGAGAAATCAATAGAATCACAAATCTACGAAGAGTTGATAACATAATTGTTGAGACTTTTGAGGGCATTTCCAGGGAAGTGGTCACTTAAAAAAATTTCTAAACAACATAGAAGGATCAAGTCTTGTACCACAAAATCAGCTCTTGGATGTTATTCCGCAACTAGTTGATGAAGGGCAGAATAATTTTTTGATGAGAAAATTCACGGTAGAAGAGATCAAGGCTGCAACCTTCTAGCTGCATCCAGTTAAAGCACCTGGACTGGATGGGTTTCCTGCTCTTTTTTATAAAAAATGTTGGAGCACCGTGGGTAGTGAAATGGTTGTAGCAATAGAGGACTCAAGGAGCTCTAGAGTGGTCCTAAGGGAAATGAATAATACCTATATTGTATTGATTCCTAAAAAGGAGAATCCATCATCATTAGATGATTTCAGACCAATAGCCCTCTACAACACTTTACACAAAATTATGGTGAAAGAAACAACAAATTGAAAAAAATTCTGGTAGAGGTAATTTCTGAGGAGCAATTTGGGTTTTGTTCTAGGGAAGTCAATTTCAAGGGGGTCATCATTGCATATGAATCCATTCAATCTACTCAAAGAACCAAAAGTAGAGTATGCTACTAAAATTAGACATCAAACAAACATATGATTAGGTGGACTAGAGTTTCTTGTGCAAAGTGCTATTGGCCTTTGGGTTTGATAAAAAAATGGGTAAATTGTGGTTTCAATTGTATTGCTAGCCCCAAATTTTCAATCATTGTTAATGACACTCTAGAATGTTTTTTTGAGGCATCTAGAGGAATTAGATAGGGTGATCCTCTTTCACCCTTTCTATTTATCATCATGGTTGAGGCTCTTGGAAGGGAAATCAATGCAGCAACAAGCATTGGGAGGCTAGAGGGAATTCAAATCACAAGTAATGTGCCTACCATAACCCATTATCAGTTTGTAGATGATAATATGCTTTTTGGGACAACAAAATATTGTGAAGCTCATCAACTGAAGGAAATTTTGGATCTCTATTTAGACGCCTCCAACCAAGAGGTTAGCGAGGTGAAATTGGAAGTCTAATTTTTTTATACTTCCCCACGAAAAGAGCAAGAGATCGTTAGATTCCTAAAATTTATAAAAGGCGAACTTCCATACACATACCTTGGTTTTCCTTTAGAAAAAGGAGTGGGCAACGACAAGTTATGAGATCCCTTGGTAAACAAAGTAAACAACCAGATGTCATCCTAGAAAGGGAAATGACTATCATGGGGTGGTAGGTTAATTATGCTAAAGGCTA
This sequence comes from Sequoia sempervirens, assembly GCA_007258455.2. Lineage (NCBI taxonomy): Eukaryota > Viridiplantae > Streptophyta > Pinopsida > Cupressales > Cupressaceae > Sequoia > Sequoia sempervirens. The sequence continues at coordinate 20,210 of VDFB02114878.1, forward strand.
TTATCTCTGTGATTCCAATTTATTTACTATCATTTCTAGTGTTTCCCAAGGGGACATATCAAACTTTAAATAAAAATATGAGACTTTTTTGGAAAGGAAATTCAGACAAGAAATAGTTCACTCTAATTGCATGGGATAGGATCCGTAAAGCAAAGGAGGATGGGGGAATAGGCTTGAGGGATATTTTGAGGTAGAACAAAGAATTATGGGCTAAGCTAATTTAGAAGATGTACACAAAGAGTAAGTCGAAATGGCCCTAAATTCTTCAAAATAAATACCTAGGAAACGACATAGAGAGCAACATCTTCACAACCACCTCTCTCCCTAAAGGTTCAAAAATTTGGAATTTTATGTCTAATTGCAAGTCATTAATAGTAAAGTTCTTATTGAGGGACATCCATGATGGAAAATCTATTCATTTTTGGGAGGATTTATGGGGGGTTGTCCCACTATAGATAGTTTGGCAGCTTTGCAACATACAAGTTTACTCACACAACTTTGGGGAATGAATGTGAGAGATTACTTAGAGTTTAGCTTTTCACAGCTACAACTGATTCTTAAAGACAAAACCATAATCATTTGGGAGGGCAAGGACATGTTATGGATTGCATCTAGCTTGGGGTAGTACAACACTAAGGGGGGCTTTTCGATGTTGGGGAAATAGGATGGGGAGATCTCACTCCCACAAAAATTATGTTGGGACAATCAATGCCTTCAGAAAGCTAGGGCCTTTGCTTGGACTACAATCTAGGGATGATTTTGATGGTAGATAGGTTTACCAAAACAGGCTATCATGGCTTGTCAAGGTGTGTAATGTGAAAATCAAACGAGAATGCAAACAATTTGTTGCTTGGTTATCCCTTTGCTCAAATGTGTTGGAGGTGGCTATATGCAAAATTAGGTTGGGTAAGTGCCATTTTGAATGACATTCTATACATTTTCAAATCATGGCCCTTGCTAAAAAAGAAAGTAATGTTTTTGTGTATATGGTTGATAAGACCATCCATTTTGATATGGGAGATTTGGAAAGAATGAAATAGGAGAGTATTCCAAGGTAAGAAAATGAACATAACATCTTTTCAAAATAAGGTGGAGGTAGCCATAGTTGAGATATTGAACAAGATGGTTTCAAGGCTAAACTCCCCAAAAGTGGAATTCACAAATTGGGATGTGAAATTGAGACTTGGGTGATTTGGCATCAATATTCTAGTATTCGGTATTAAGAGGATAGAGGGAAAAAAAACCTCCATTCCAAGGTTGTTTGGAGGCCCCTTGCACAGTCATGGTTTAAACTAAACTTTGATGGGGCTTCAAGAGGAAATCCAGGAAGGTCTGGTGTGAGTTGTATAATCCGTAATTGGGAAGGAGACATCATGGGTGAACTCTTGGCCCCTTTTCCAAATGGGACGAATAATCATGCAAAACTACAAGTTGTGATTCAAGGGCTCCAATTTTGTTAGGAATTAAGGTTGAAAAGCATTGAAGTGGAAGGTGACTCATCTCTAGTAATAAGTGCTCTCAGGTTGGGTAAAATTTCAAATTAGAAATTGCAAGGGCTAGTGGAGAGATCTATTGAGCTGCTGGAGAAGTTTGAAAACTATGTGGTTAAACATATATATAGATAATCCAATTTTGAAGCAGATAAGTTAGAAAATCTTGGTGTAGATGAGGTTTTCAAGAAACACTCTTGATCACCATTTCATCTAGATTAATGTTTAAACCACATTTATAGGGAGGACAAAAAGGAGTTGGTTTCCCTAGTGATCAAGGGAGAAAATGGGTGTTGTCCAAAAACATTAATAGTAGGTTGATGGCCTTGAGGTTCGACCTGTAGATGGTATGGCTAAATGATCTCCATTGGTAGTCAATCCTAGTGTGTACCATAGTGGTTGGGTGGTGCTCAAGTGCTTGGTTTTGTTTGAGTGCTAGCTAGATTTTAGCACCATTGATGCGGCCCATATATACATGGCACTAGATCACTCTCCCTGGCACCTTACTTGAGTATTGGTTGCATTGAGTTGCGATGGCTTAACAAGTGGAAATGTTGTCATCGGCTTATTGAAACAAAGTTTTTTCCAATGTGAGCCCTATACACATGGTGTCAGATCACTCCCCTGGCATCTTACTTAAGCATTGGTTGTGATGGATTGACAATGAATTGACAAGTGGTAGTGTTGTCAATGGCTTACGTGCTTTCCATTTAGAGGCAAAATGTTACACCCTATTTCTGAGTTACTAGGTTACTTTTACCTTTATGAGTAAATATGATGTTAAATAATGACTTTGATATGCAAATCATGAATTTACACTCCTTTGAGGGATTATCAAATGTTTTAATGCATGATTATGTTGGAAAATGTGATGAGTGAATATGTATTGCAATGTGATTACTTTAATGCTTTGATGATGCAAATGAATTTCATGTGAACGGCTAACTACCTTTGTTATACACTAAGTTGGATGTAGGAAGGAATATAGCCCTCAAGAAAGAGAGGAGGAGTATCACTCAAAAGAGGAGCTTGGTCTGGTAACCCTAATATGCCTATTTTAGCTATCACACACTCACACCCTAGTTGGTCAAGTTGAGTCAAGTTAGTTTGAGAATTGGTAAGCAAACCCTTGGTCATAGTTTGGGAATGATTTGAATTGGTCTTGGTTTTAGTCTTGATTTTGTGATTATTCTTATGTTTGAATTATGTGATTAAATCTCTATATTGAGTTTGAGTTCTTCTTCATGTATTTATGTAATATATTAATTGACGATTATATATATAGAATGTATATATGTGTGTGTGTGTGTGAAAATGATAACTCATGCATAATGAATATATACGTGCACGCCTATACGAAAGTAGAAATACTTATGTGTACCCATGCATGGATACATCATATGCATAGGAATATCAATTGGACATTATATATATATATACATTTGGTATATATGCACCAATCAATGAATATTTAAATATATGTGTTTAAGTATGGACATTAAAATAATACATTATATATAATATATATATATGTATATAATTATGTTAATGTAAATGTATATACATACTATATGTATATTTTAATATATGTTTATATATATTTGATTGGAAAATAACGCGTTTAATAATCATGTGAATATAAATATATCTAGATATATATATATAAACACATGTATTATAAAAATTATAATATATATATATATATATTAATAATATGTATTATATTGTGTTATATATTTAAAGTGCTTTGAAATAAACTAAAGCACATATACAAGCACTACCATATAAAGTGAAATGGCTAAGCTAAATACTGCGCACATATGGCGCATGGGAGAATAAGTCATAATGCATTTAAACAACACAAGTATTATGTATTGAATCATTTACAAAAGTAAATGATATTCATTACATTGTTGACTTTTTCAAAAACTACACAAAAAGATAGGGCACATAATATGAATGGGTGGTGCCATATTTTGAGAAGTTTGAAACTATAAGAATTCTATTGTTGTGTCATATTCCTGTCACCTATTTTTCACTTCGAGCTCAAACAGGTAGAGCTGAATGAAGTTCATCATTTATAGGTACAATTTTTTTTTATGTTTTGCTGATTAAGTGTTCATTGATCATCATTGAGAGCATCTTACATATGAGTCATAGTTTATTGTGCAAACGTTTAAAACAGAAAAATGAGAAAATTTGCATAGTGATGCTTTTATTCATTTTGTGAAATGCTGAATCTCACACAAGCCACGAGAGTAACTGAATTTGTTTATGACAATCAAGAGATGAATACAAAATTTGAATGCACAAGCTACACAACTGAAAATAACATAAGAGTAAAGGAGAGAAGCAATTCATCATTGCCTATAATGATGAATCACTTTCGTTGGTGCTTCTAGCCGTCGTGCATCCAAGCAGCTGTAGCCTCACTTCATCGCTCCGTGTACCTACAAAATCGTTAAGGAAATGGTATTAGAGCTATACTCTAAGCAATGGTGAATTACTTTCTGCCTTACGCCTATAATACAGACAGAAATGTAATTTGCGTTAAACCAAGCATTCATCAGATAATTGCAAAAAATCAGAAAAGAAGGAATGTAATTCAATGGAAGCTTTCAGCTTCTTATATTTTGCTGACATGTTTGTTTCAGTGTGCAGGAACAAGTTCATCGTGTTCAAAATCAGATATGTGGAGTAAAACGGGCTCCCACAAGGGTTGAGCTCAGCATATCAAAAAGGACGTATTCATAATTTTCATTCGAAGCACATGGATATTGAGAACAGATATTTAGAGCAGCATATTGCATTCATCTTTTTCATTTTTTGTTCAGCTCTACTTTATTTTCCTTTACATTGCATCTAAATGAAGTGTAGAGCATCTTTTTATTCAAGAGAGACAGAGTATTCATGCATTTGAAGTATTCATAGCTTCAAAAGCATGTAGTAATCATGCATTCAAGTGCAAGAGACAGCAGAAAGGAAAAGCTTTCATGTTCATCAACTCAAAATACAATTAACTGAGAAGCAAAGTCATTAAACAGTGAAAAGTGTTTCCAGTGTTATGGAGGACAGCAGTAACAGCCATTTGGAGCTTCTTTCGTCAAGAACAGTAGTGATAGCATGACATTAGTCTTGAGCTCACAAGGTATGCATATTCATGAAAGTCACAAAGGCACAAAACAGATTTTTGTTTTCATGGATAAAAGCTTCAGATTTTTGAATCCATCATGCCATTAAATCAGAAAATGCAGCCCATGAAATTTAAATACAGTGAGAAAGAATCACACTCAGTAGAACAACTGAAGGGGTTAACAAATCAGATAAAAGCTTGTTGTTTATGAACAAAAATTAGATCTCTATGAAATTTATAAAATACCCAGATTTACATCTACAGAAAAATGAAATATTTTATCTATTGTAGCTTCAAAATGAAATATTTTTGCAAAGATCTCAAGAAGATGTTCATGGCGCAGCTTGAAAGTGAAGTTTTTGCAGATTTAAAACAGAAATCAGATTTCTGTTGTGAGAAAATGCCTAGATTTGAAAAAACGTGGCTGTAATACACAAAAAAATCAAAGTTTTTCATCTATTATGAGTTCAAAATGTTATATTTTGCAGATCCAAAAGAAAAGAGCAAGTTTATTCTTTTTTTTTAAAAGAAAATACTTCAAAATATGTCAAGTTCGACCTTGCAAAGTGAAGTTATTGCAGAAAAATGAAGAAAGACACAGATTCGAGTTCTTTTTAAGCAAGCTTATTCTTTGTTTCCAGAAAATACTTCCAGATATTCAATGGCGGCTTCAAGAAATAACCAGACTTTCAAAAATTTGCATAAAAGCATCAATAGCTGTTAAGATCTTCATTTTTTCGAATTTAGAAGAGTCTCCAGCAAGTTTGAAGCTAAAGAATGATCATGGCGGCCAGGAAAAGAAGCAAATTCGTCCAAAATTCGCAGCAATACACAGAAAAACGAAAATGCATCACTCAGATCAGGAAAAACGTGCCTCATGTGCCTTCCAACATTTTTCTAAAAACGTCATTCTCTAAAAATGGCCAAGAAAATGAAGATTCATGCCCAGATTTGTAGGAAAAGCTCATAAAAATGAAAGAACATCATTTAGAACAGTAAATCGCGCCCCATTCTCTCCACGTTTTTGAGAAAAAAAGTTATATATTGCAGGTTCGGCCCAAAAACGACCAGATTCGAAGTTCGTCAATGGCAGAAATACCAGAAAAGCAAGTTCGTGGCTAGGGTTTGAGCAGTGGTGGCCGACTTCCTCCATAAGCTTCTCAAAAGTCAAAAGTCAAGAGACATAATGATTTTAGGGTTCATGTTTTACCTTATTCATTCGCCCTAAATTCTTTTTGATATTTTTGCAAATGATTTTCAATAAATCATTTTGTTTTTAATTGTCTCCATGGTCACATTTTTTAAGTCAACTCGCCTAACAAGTGGTCGGCCTTATCAATGATGGAATTTTTGTGCTGAATATTTTGGTAAAACATTTAATCATTACCAAAAATATGGCGATCTTCAATAATGTTTATAAAACAATGCATATCTTTAATATATGTTGAGTGAAGTGTATGAAGCTTTAAGAGGAAATTCAATTTTTGCTAAAGGAATTATTTTCATTTGTTTATTTGCATTAAATCTTGTAGCTAATTAATTAAATGATATTTTATAAATCATTTAATTAATTTAGTATTTTAAAATGCAAATAAATAAATGTTATATAAAGCTGAGTTATAACTATTTGCTTAAACTGAAGATTGAATATTTTGAGGTGGACTTTAGAGTTGCATGGGCGGATTGGTAAAAACGAGGCAGTTTTGCATGCTTTAAGCCACTTTTTCAGGGAGTTGCAGTTCAGTTGGAATAGTGCATGTATCAGTTATGACTTGGCAGTGAGTTTGAGCTTGATTGGACTTATTTTTGCATGGTTTTGGGCCTCCTTTTCAGAGATATTTTCTTCTACTCGGATTTGGCTTTGGAATTATCACCCTTTCTTGGAGTTGGACTTTCAGTTCTTTTTGCATGCCTTTTGGAAAGGTTTTTTGTATATATTGAAAAACTTAACTGTTTTTCAATTCAGTTCTTGTTTTCTACCTTTGCCTTCAGCAAAGATCATCTTGTAACTCAGCTTTCAGATTAATATAGTAGTGTTTTTTACAAGTTCAAAGTGTGTAATTGCAGAAGATTCCTTTGAGTTTCAGTACTTTAGAGTTTGCCTTCTAGATTTCGAGCATTGTTTTTGTGAAGAATTTGATCGAAGAATTACTGTGTTTTAGTTCTAAAACCTCTGATTTTTTCTGTCTTTTTCACATATCTATATGCAATTTAGTTTAAGTTCACTGGTTATGCACTGTGCTTATTAACTGGTTAATAAATTTTGTCGTGAAAACCTCGTTTTCCCTCAATATTGCATTAGATCAAAGCCTCTGTTTAAATCATTCAAGTGATTAAATTATTGAATCTGGTTGTGTAGATTAGAGTTTTGAGAAGTTTATTGTGAGTCATAATTACGAGTAATTATCATTTAGGTGCAATCACCTCTCGTAGAGTTAGAATTTTAATTCAAGCAAGCTTTCTATCTTTTTCCCAGCCAAGTCAGTTAGTTTTAGGAGGTTTTCATCAGGGAACCAACCCTCTCTGGAGATTGATTCTCAGTTTTAGGCAACCCACAGGCCTGAGAATCATTCCATGTTTCAACAGATTGCTGAATTTAATTATTCAAGCGTTCGGGTGCAATCTGAATTGACAACAATTCCAACACACAACCTTGTGAGAGCATGAGACTTATTCTTTACCACAAGTTGGTTGAGGTAGTCAACTTATATTGCAATAAGGAAACCTATAGGTTGTATTTCTGAGTTTAAATCATTGTTGTCACCAAGAAAAGAGTGACTCATCTATAACAGAGAAGCTAGAATGTATATGTGTTTGCAAACCGATGTTTTAAAAAACCACATCTCACTTCTTGAGCCTAGTAGATGCATTTGGAATAGGAAGGTGGAAAATTTAGTAGCTGGTTTGTAGCATTAAGTTGCTCAAATTTAAGTATAAATAGAGGAAACTCCTCTACCTTTTGGGGGACATTCATTCATTCTAATTTCTTTATTTGTTATTCTGTTGTAGTTTTCTATGCAGTGTATTTTTGAGAGATTTTGTGAGAAAGAGAGAGTTGTTTGTGAATTTGGAATTGTTGAGAGTTATTTGTGAAGAGGCTAGAGTTTGGAGATAGGTTGAGCTTAGAAGGAGTAGCAATTATGATTGTGGAGGTTGAGCTTGGAAATTAGTAATATCAGTTGGAGCTATAATTCCAGGCATGATGATTTCTATTTCTCTAATCTCCTTATGTTGACATGTTATTTGTCTATGAATGCCATTGTTTGTGGAAATATGAATTATTTGTTTTGTTGAACTTACTTGTTTGATCTTTCGATCATTCTTATTTAAGGAGCTTGCACATGATCTTTGGGTGATTTATTATGAGATCTTATTGGTTGATACTATATATATATATATATATATATATATTCCAATTGTTGAAATTGTGTGGTTATATAAGATAATTTTAGGGTATTAACTTAAAATACCTAAATTTTCATAGATTATATATAATTCATAGGTTGTGAAATATGGTCCAACCTAATATTACATTTAAGTGTTATCTTGAATTGTTAGATTATGATGCTAGGTAAACCTTTGTGGATAATAAGGTTAGTAATACAATGGGAATGATATCAAGATAAAAATGTCATCATTGATAGGTTGTGATATTATGCAAACCATGTTGATAGTCTATACTTGATTGATTAGTCATATCTCCTTGAAGGTAGGTGAAAAGTCTTTTCCCTAGGGTTAGGGTGTATACTTGATGGTTATACCAATATTCTATGTTAGGGTTGAAAAATGTATTTTTTGGTTATGCTATTTTCTTATTTCTGATTAAGAGTCTAGTCCTATTCATGGAATTCTAGAAGAGGACTTATGTTTCGACAACCCAAAGTTGTATTGAGAAGAGGACTTGTAGGTGCAAAAGCACAAACTCGTTTCAAAATAATGTCCTCTAGATTATATACAAATGTATTGAACATTGTAAACATGTGAATATTTGAGTCATATTGAATGAAGAGGATTTAATATTGTTTATGATCACTTGATTATTGATTATACTCTTGATGGATTCATTTATTGTTGAGATTATAATTTTGATTGGAGTCGTCTATTGTTGATATTATACTCTTGAATGGAGACATTTATTGTTGAGATTATACTTTTGAAATAGAGTCATTTAATATTGTGTCGTTATGTTTACCATGTGGTTAATTTGGTTATTCTTGGGGTTAGGATAATCCATGGAAAAGGGAGTAACCTAGTTGGTCACTTAGTATGTATGCATGTATGGTTATCTTGGTTATTCATGGGGTTAGAATAATCCATGGGAAAGGGTGTAACCTAGTTAGTCAGTTTGTTATAACTTGGTTATTCCTGGGGTTAAGATAATCAATGGGAAAAGGAGTAACCTAGCTAGACAGTTTGTTATGTCATCACCTTTAGATTGAATGTGTGTTATGATAGTGAATGGTCAATACCAAATTGAGCTAAGAGTGGGTGAACATACAACCTACACTTGAAGTACTGGGTGTTGAATTCTTTGGCTAAAATAGTGTAAGTAGCCACTATTTACACTATCGGTTCACTGTGATCCAGGATAGCATACTAGGAAGGGAAATCCTACATGAAGGTTATAGCCAATGTATGGTAGCTCTAGATATGTAGGAAACAACACTATGCTCAAGAATGACAATATTATGAGATTACCAAACCAATCTCTTTGCCGAAGGGTAGGGTCATCTTACTAGTTAGGTAGTTGTGAGGGGGACCGCAACAAGTCCATGGTTGGAAGAAAAGTGCTTGAGTAATGTTATCCCTCGTATAGTTGGCGGTCGGTGTTTGAGGATGTAAGAACTAGTTTGGGGACACCTAGAATGTATGCACTAGTAATGGGGACATCTAGGAGGTATGCACCAACATTGGGGAAATCTAGCTCATTGTATTCTGATTGTATATCTATATCATTAAGCTCATGGGAGCTATGTATGTAAACATGTATCTCTATTCTTATTGAGAAATTGTAAATGGAAAATATCATCACGAAATTATGTAATATAGATTCGTTACTTGGAAATTTGTAATGTTTCTTTGTAATGCAGTGGGAAAGTTTGAAATGGAAATGTTTCAAATGTGCATCTTGTTATTCAATTAGAAAAGAAAAATTTTATTGCCTAAATGTTAGTAGCATAAACTGTTCACATGTGGGAAAAACATAGTAAAATCAATGGGTAGAACAATGGGCATGTTACACAAAAGTTGGCCTGAATCCTTTACTCTGGATGATGTGACATGCGACAATGATTAATTAACGTCGCTCAGTTTGGTGACATCATGAACTGGCAAGCTTAGTACGACTGATTGACTAGCAGTGATACAGAACTCACCTCTCCAGATTGACAGTTGCCTTGAGGATCAACCACGTATGGTAAGGTGGATATGGTGTACTTTGACGTTGAGCTAGCATGTGCTGCATTGATGGAAATAATGCTCCTTAGAGTGAGATTAGTACTACTCCAATTGAGGTGTGGATATGGAGATGATTTCCTCCCATGCTTCATGTGGGAGGATGAGGTGGCTCGCTAATTTAAAGTGGTAGGGCGATAACCTTGTCATACTTTTCATTGTCGCCCTGAGTGTCCATCAAGAATGGATACTCCTATCTACCTCACAAGCTTGTGCCATCATATTGATTTTGTAGGTGTCGTAATGGATCAGAGGTTGAAAGTGATAATGAAGCATTCCAACGGTAGGAATTTGAAAGTGGTAAAGATGATCCTTGGTATTGATTTCTTGTTGGATGGTGGGAGGTATAGGGTAAACAATGATATCACATCACGTTTTGTGGCCTCCCTCCTATACTTAGGTGAGTTGAAGGAGTTGGTGTGGGAGTTGGCTTTGGAATTGTTTAAGAAGCACAACCTTGATGGGTTGGAGTAAATTCTAGGTGTGGCAAGGTATGGGGTTGAAGTCCCGAGGCCGAGGGATGTTTAGAAAGTGCTCGAGGAGGGTGTTGTGGTGGCATGGTTCCCATTCCTTGGTAATTTCCACATGGAGATATTGATGTAGCATAGAGTTTTGATGTGCATGGACTGTCAATTCCTAAAGAAAGTGAACAATCTGGAGCCCATGGATGACTTTGAATGGATAGTGGAGTTTCATGCCACCCCTGGTGTAGCATAATTAGATTTGGCCTAGCATATGTAAAGTTTTGTTATATATGTAAGCATAAACACTGGTCTACTAATGATCATAGCTACTATGTATATCTGCCCTTGAGGCATCTAACTGCAACAATTTTTTTTGTTAATACATAACACAACCCTAACTGCTCTTACACATAAACAAAGGTACAATGTTTGAAGCTTTCATTCTCGTCCCTTACTTGTTTGGGTGCTAATGACATATGCATCAATAAGTGGGGCTTATTTTATTATGTGGGCTAGAGTAATAACTAGCAACCCTGGGTGCATGTTTGTGTTTACTTGGAGTGACATTTCATTTAAGTTAGTTGTGAGTTATCAAAATTTTCAAGGCCAACTTGTTTAATTTTCAAAGAAAAATAAATGATTAATGATAGAAATAATTTTTATTTGGAAAAAACCTAAAGGTTTAGACTTATTGAAAGATGAGTAGAATGTATGAATCTTTTGATCCTTGCTAAGGTGCTAATGATAAATGCATTAACATGTGGGACTTCATTTATTATGTTCCCTAGAGTAATGAATGACAAACTTAGGTACTACTTGGATTGGAGTGGTATATTTAGTTGTACACACAATCAACCTTGAAGGCACATATGTTTTATGCCTATTGAATATGTCACTTTGTCATTGAGCAATTGGATTTTTGCACAACTTATAAGGAATTGAATTCTCTTATTGGAATATTAAGTTTCCAAGTTTGATGATAGAAAGATATTATGTAGTGGCCTTGTGATATGGATAGAAAGGTCTTATTGAGAGAACATCCTACCTAAGTATTTAAACAAATCTTGGTAATTTCTTTTCCAAGATCATCCACTGGTTTATATAAGGAAATTTAGTTGGTTAGTTGTCCCAAGTTATCTTTATTTATTTAACATCTTAGTTGTGCTTAAATTTTCCCTCTCAATAGCAACTAATAATAGTGGTCCATTGCAGACTATCCCTATGGTTGAAAATAAGGTTGAAATACATTATATGACAATACTCAATGACATGGTAAAGATGTATAGTTAGGAAGGTTATATACTATCGAATGACAATGGTAATTTAAGATTGGGGTTTTTAACAATTATCAACATACCTTAAACACAAGTGTAGACTTTCCCACTTTGTCATAGGGGCCATGTGATTTGATAGCATTTTCCTTTGTTTTGCTTAATCCCAACATTGAATTTTAAGGTTTTGGTGGGAAATGAGGGACCGTGCTCTGAAGATGCAAAGCCTATTTATGGTTTATTTTTGGCAATACAAATGATGAGGGATGGCATATTACATGATAATGATAAATAATATATGTGGTTGTTGCCACGTTAGATATTTTGAATTCTCACATTATATTAAAGTTCCATAATAGAGATCTTGTTAAATTTATATAAAATTATTGTTTAGAAAATTTAGAAATAATTATTTATCAAAAGATCTTATAGTTTTTTATGTAATTTCTTTCACTTCAAACATACAAATTTGAAAGGAAAAAATTAAATATTTAATTTAAAAAATATACAAAAGAAAGATATAATATTAAGTATGTACAAGAAAAAATATTGTTACACCCCGTTTCTAAGTTACCAAATTACTTTTACCTTTATAAGTAGATATGTTTTTAATGCAAGATTATGACATTAATATATTCAATGGATGAACTAAATGTATGAATATGCATTATGATGAATTATTTTGTAAATGCTTTAAAATGATGTTTATAATATAAGATGGATGTGATTTAAATGTATCAGCTAACTACGTACTTGTTGCACTAAGTTGGATGCAGGAAAGGTTCAAACCCTCCAGAGGGGGAGAGAGAGTGTCACCCAGGAGAGGAAGTTGGTATGGAAACCATTCGTATGTCTATCTAAGTAGATGCACACACACACTACGTTGGGTAGGGTGACCTTGTTGAGTCAGTTCAAGTTTTGAGTTGGTAAGTGTAAAACCAAATTGATAAATTTTGGTTGATAGAAAGTTTAGATGGTTGTCTTTAATGAGTTTTGATCGTTTAGCTAATTTGAACATTAGTGTTAAAACCTTTCTGATGAGAATGAGATATATATTACGTATTAGATATATTTATACATGGATACACATATATTGAATAAATATGTATGTATATATGTAATGGTGCATACATATGTACGTATGTAGGTATGAGCATATACATATATAGAAATGTCTACATATACCCATACATAGATACATACTACATATGTGAATATTCACATATAATATATATGTGTTGCAAATATATACACATCAATATATATAGATACATGCTTATATTTAAATAATGGTAATATATATCTATTAATATATATACACTTATATAATTAAATGCCTATATATACATATTAATATATATATATATATAATCAATTGAAATAAATATATGAAAATATGTGTATATATATAAGTGAGTAATGTTATATGCATATTAATGATAATATAAATAAATACAATGGAAGCCATATCCCATGGTGAGTTAACCACGAAATAGGGAAGTATGAATAGTCACACATGAAGGTGGTATATATGCCACACCAAGGCATAAATGGCAATTGTGAATAGTGGTTTTTTAAATTATAAAAGCTGCCCAATATTGGGCACATAACTTGCAAGATAGTAGATGGAAAATATGCCACGATAGAGGTAAAAGTGTCACGATAGTGGCTGGCTTAATTGCCAATACATAGTTGTTAAAACAACCAATGATATAGGTGCCTTGACCAAGTAAAGGAAATATAAATAAATACTATGAATAGTTGTTGCAAAACCATATATGCGTCATAACATACATGTAAATCTGCACGCCAAGTTTGACTAGGTAAAGGAAGTTCACAACCCATGTATGGGGTCAATGAGTTAGTTTTTGAAATGTTCTTTGGATTGGCAACCCAATATGCTATAGAGAAGACTTATTCAACCACATTGATTGCCAACAAAAACAGGTTGAAACTTTCAACTAGGTCGTGGCATTTCAAGGAAGCATTTGAGTGGTTTCAAGAGATAAATTTGTAAATGTTTTGACCAGTAATGCCCACGGTTGGCAAAGATAAGAGAGCTGGCAAGAAACATAGCTTACCTTTAGCTGAAAACTACTTTCCATTTATGTATAAATAGAAGGTAGTAGCATAGTGTTTGGTTCATTCTTGAGTGCATTCATATTGTTCATTCTGTATCCTTTTTGTGAGTTTCTGAGCAGTTTATTTTGTGAGTTGAGAGCAGTGCATTTTTCAATTTTGAGATCATAGAATACTTGTTTTAAAGTGAGGATAGGTTGAGTTGCGTAGCTGAAATTATCAAATGAGTATCAACAATAAGAAGAGTTAAGATTAGAGGAGGCGGTATAGGCAGATCCATTAGCATTGTGCAAGGAGTTGCAAGAGGTTTGCTTGGAGCTAATTTATAATAGGCATGCTTTAGATATTACTATCTCTTTCTTTTTCAATTCTAAAATTGAGTTTGAATACTATTTAAAAGTGTTTGTACAATCATGGTTAGCATATTATAGCTATTGGATAGTTTATGAGTGCTAATGCATTTAGCTAAATTATCAAAACTGGATTAGGGAATCTAACAGAATGATAAGTAGCTATCTTAATTTTATTGTTTGATTGACATGGTAAAAAGAAGCTAGTAGAAGGTATTACGATAATATCTAAAATATAATATGGTATTTGTATTACTTGAATAAGTTAAGTTGTTTTGGAATGGAAAGGATTGATATCATGATAGAAGCATTATGTCATTATTATCTAGTGAATGATGTTATTTTATGGAAACCTATGTTTGGTAGTTTAACCTTGGGTGGAGAACTTACGTTCTCAATTGCCTATAAACGTTGAAAGTAGGAGGTTAGTTTATTCCCTAGGGTTAGAGTATACACTTGAATAAGAGTTTATAACATTTTTCTACAAGAGAGTTAGAATACATATAAGAATAAATACATCCTCATTATTTTTTGATTGATATTATCTTATATATTTTGACCTAGAGTCTATTAATACCTATTCATGGTATTCTAATCTTAAAGAAGAGGACTTTATGTCTTGGAAAACCAAAGCCATAATGCGCTTGGAGATTTTAAGGTGCAAAATCATAAACTCCTCTCAAGTAGAAAATGGTCTCCAAATTAGATATTGGCTTATCATACGTTTTAACATGTGAAAATATGTGTCATATTTAAGGAAAAGATATATGAAGATCTATGTACATACCAACATAGGTACCTTATATAAATGATGCAAGGGATAACTTGGAAAGAACCATGAGGAAATTGGATATTAGTTGAAAGATTCTTAGATAAAATATTAGAAGTTAAATAGCTTATTATGTTGACTTATTATGGGATATTACTATGAACATAAGATTTTATATTGAATCAAATATAATGATAATTAATGCCAGGGATAAACAGATTAGTTATGACATCTTAGAAGGATGGAGCCATACTAGATATCACAACAAAGAGTTTGAAACTCAATACAAAGTGTGACCAATGACATAATATAGGTTAACTATACCTAATCCATACAGATATGAGGTATATTTAAACTACTAAGAATCAATCCCAATAATATATTCAATGTAAACAAAGTGAAGAAGCCATTAAAACCAACATTCTAAAACATGAAAGCTTGATAAACATCTATTCTAAGACATTGAAACTTATCCTATTGGAGGAGTGGTGTTGCATTGATGTGGAATAGTGACCCTTTCCCAATCCCTTGGATAATATGAGCCTTTCCAATCAATTTTATTGATTAAAATCAATGGAAACTAATGAAAAAGATGAATGAAATCATGATAAAATCTAAATTAACATGATGAAAACTAATATGTTTGATGTAAGTGTATGAAAATCTATTCTAAATGTATGCAAGATTCAAATATGCAAGCCCTAGATTCCAAAATATACTAAACAAAATGCAACTAAGTTACCATGGAAGCTATTAATGGATGCTTTAAGCTACTATGATCAATATTTAAACTAAAAATGATAAATGTATGCTAAATATGGATGAAAATGAGAGTGATTTTAATAACATAAGTTTACTATTAAAAGATGGATCCCTAATCAATAGATGCAAGGTCTATTTATAGAATAGGCAAAAAGAAACTGATGGTCAAGATTGAAAGAATCAATCAATGGTTAGGATGGAAGGAAGATGGAGGTATGGATCATGGATTCCCATCAAGGGTTGAGAATGCAAGTTGATATTTAATCAAAGGCTCACAATCATGCAAAGAAGCACACTTTCAAAACTTGCTCAAGAAGTTTGTTGAAAGTTTGTTACAGGGACGAATATTCCCTTTGTTGAATGAGTGAAAGGGGAGAATATTCTCATGCAAGTGGATGAGGAAAATTAGTATTTAATTAATTAAAACAAAGTTTTAATGTGCAAAGGGGAAGGAATATCTTGTGAGAATATTCCTTTTTAGAGGAATTTAAGATTTAGCATTAAATAATTTATTTATTTAATGAAAGGATGAGATTAGGATATTTAATTAAATAACTAGGATAACTAGGATTTATTTAATTAAATAAGAAGACATAAGAAGGCTAATTAAATAATTTGCATTATTTGATTAGACCAGATGAAAGGGGAATATGATGGAGAGTGAATTAACCTAATTAGGTTAATTAGATTAATAGATGAACATGAAGCCTTTGATAAATTAACTAGGTTAATTTAATCAAATAAGCCAAAAGAGGATGGATGAAATGATGTTAGTATATCAGATTCAAGTGTGTGGTATCATTCAGGATATTTTTAAGTGTCTACACAAAGAAGTAATCTTCAAATCATGTTTAATTTTGGATTATTATACATATCGAAATATTGACAGTGCTTTAGATTGAGACCAGACGTGTCCAATCGGTAACATGGTGTCATCAGTATTAACTAATTATGCATGAATTAGGAGAGTTGTTACTCCCATGATTAAAAGAAAGAACGAATAAGAGGTAGTTGCTAGTCCCAAGATTGCTACAAGTATGTAACTAGGTATTCAAGAGGTTGGGTCAAACATAATTGGTTAGTTAGATCAATGTAAGTGTGTTATCACTTTTGAATGGAATCATATTTATGTTATTTAAATCTTGAGGTCAAACCAAGACAAGATTTATTCACAAGTCAGTAGATTTTCCAAGTTGAGTGAGGGGGTGGGTCAACATACGACATCACTTCATAGAAAGTGGATTATATATATCTATATATTCATATATATATATATGAAATCTTTGGCCAAAGTAAGTGTAGAAGTCACTGCATACACTTTGTGGTTCACTGTGCATTGAGATTGCATAGCTAGTTGGGAGTGTCATGCATAGTTGGTGGCAATCCATAATGTATGATAGTAGCTAGTTATGTAGGACACAACACCATGCTCAGGTAGGCATTCATAAAAGGTTTAAATACCAATCTCTTCATTGAAGGGTTGGGGCATCTACCAATTAGGAGATGTACAGGGGACCGCTTAAGTTTGTGGTTGGAGGAAAAGCACTTGGGTGATTCTCTCCCTCTTGCAGTCAATAGTCGAGACTTGTGGAACAGAAGGAACGTGATCCAAATGAGGACACCTTGATCTTGAACTCTTGTAAGTTATGAATTTGTATATGAACATGATCATGGATCAATTATAATATGTATTGGAAAAGATGAATTTCATCTACTTGGAATTATGTAATGTTATTTCATTTATGCAAATGATAATGTGGAAAATATTTTTGCAATGTGCAATTATGTTATTAAAAATGAAAAATTCATTTCTATGTTTTTTAGAACTTGAGATATTCACTTTTAAGTTAAAACTTAGGTGGAAACTGTTGGGTAAACAATGGGTATGTTACATATGGTATTAGAGCTATCGAGTTTAGCACTTAGACCTATGAGCTCATTACGTAAGTTTTTCCTTAAACATTATCAATGTCAAATATTTGAAAATTTCTTATGCCAAAATGGTAGGGAAAAGAAGAACAAGGAAAACAATAAGGAAGCCAATTTCCTAAAATCTATCTAACTTTGGGACAAAGAGAGAGTCATCCCTGGAGATTAAAACTCCTAAACCAACAACTCATGGAGAGATGCCCTTGGATTGTGGAAGGAATGCACCTGGGATAAGAAAGAAGGTTATGTCTATTGATACAAATGCTAAATTGAGGAGTTAATTGTAAGCATAAAATTGAAAACTTTAGGTGAAGTGGAAAATTCAACATATTGCAAATCAGAACCAACTAGGGAAGTATCCAGGAGGTAGGGCAACCTTTTGACAATCCCGATTCAAAACAAGATTAAAATATAGCAATGATAATTAAAACCAATAATGAAATTTGGTACCTTAGAGTATAGGCCATAGACTAGAATGGGTCAAAAAAGGAAGCAACTTA
The DNA here is from genome assembly GCA_007258455.2 of Sequoia sempervirens. Classification (NCBI taxonomy): domain Eukaryota; kingdom Viridiplantae; phylum Streptophyta; class Pinopsida; order Cupressales; family Cupressaceae; genus Sequoia; species Sequoia sempervirens. Next base: position 38,411 of record VDFB02114878.1, read on the forward strand.
TGAAGGAAAAGATGAAAACTGACATGATCCCACCAACCAGAATGGGAATGGTCAATTTGTAGTCAAGACTTGGAAATGAGAAAAGAAACCGACTAGCCCTTAAAGTGTCTAAGGTTATGAGAAAGATGCAAGTAAATATATGTTAGTCCCTTTATGAACATTTGAAGAAATTCCAGGGGAAAAATAGATATGAAGTAGACTATGTTGCCAAATCAGAAGAATAATTAGATAACTTGGGAACAAAAAGTATTTGCAAGATATACCAAGGAGGGTAAGATAAGGAAAGTAATAGTCACTCAACTATAGAAATCCAACAAGAAAAATATCAAATCATTACTAAGAATTTAACTTTAAATATGATTTAATATTTTGTCTCAAAAACACCAAGGAGGGAAAGAAGAAGAGAATATGGATATAGATATGTACCCTATTCAAAGAAGTTTGATGATCTATATTCAAAGATTGAGGAAAATTTTGACTTCTCCATGGATATGGTTCTTGGGCCAGCAACCTTATATTCGAAGTTTTGTATCCAATGACCACAACAAGATTGTTGGAGTTGAAGGCTTAGCTATAGAAGCTATTAGAAAAATATTTGAATGGTTAGGAAAATTTAGAGGCCTTCGACCAAATGAGAGAGAAGTAACTGCAACATAATTCTATAAGTTCTTGTTTTGGAAGACCAATTTATGATTATCATTAATGCTTTGGAAAAGGGTTAAGCATTATGCTTATTGATGAAGGGAAATTTAATATCTACAAGTTTAGGAGATTGCGAATATATGAGAAAAGTCACGCTCCACATGATTTTGAACTATTAGAAGTCGTTCATGCTTGGTAACTATGTATGCAATAATTATGTGGACAACTTTTGGAGATAATAACAAACCAACATGATTTTAAAATAATTATTACTCAACCAATTTAAATGCTTAATAGAGGAGGAGGTTTGAGCTGAAATCAAACTATGAATTTGAAATTAATTATTTAAAGGGCAAGAAAAACCAAGTTGTGGATGCCCTAAGTCAAGTGAGTCATATCTCCTTGATGATAATTATTTATTATATTTTCAAGAATCAAGTGTGACATAAGTCCAAGGGAGATGTTTCTTTTAATTCTAATGAACTACTAAGAATCGGAGGAAGAACTTAAGTACCAGACTCTGAGGAGTTAAGGAATAGAGTGTGATAAGAAGTTTAATCGGTGCCAAATTTAGGACAATATGGAGTGACAAAATTATGACTGATGTAAAACCACTATATTCTAGAAGGAAACAAAGAGAGATGTTTCAAGGTATGTAGCAAGTTGTCTAGAGTGTTAGAGGGTGAAGACAGGATATCATCACTCGATAGGACTTTTATGTACTCATAAAATTCCAGAGAGGAAGTGGCAAACCATTAGTATAGTTTTTGATCTTCCTATGTCAAGGATTTGGCATAATGTTATTTTGGTAGTGGTGGACAAGCTCATGAAGGTAGCCAAATTCATATTGGAAAAATTGACATGTGGGGTACCAATCCTAATCACTAATTTGTGCAAGAAGTGTTTTGGTTGCATGGTGTTCCTGAGAAGGTTATCTCAAAAGAGACACGTAAGTAACGTTAAGGTATCAAATAAACCATAATCACCTTGTTGAAAACTTGATTAAATATAAGTTTAGGTTATCACCCCGAGACTGTTAGGGTAAACTAATTCTTGGTGGATTTGTTGAATATTCCTATTACCATAATTCCTATCATTTCACAACAAAATTGATCCATTTGAAACATTATATGGAAGGAAGGGTTGAATTTCTATAATTTGGGATAAGCTTGGAAATAGGATTATCCTTAGTCCAAAAATGTTGTAAAAAATGGAAGAGTAGATTAGGATGATCAAGGAAATAAATAAGTTGAGAAGAATGATAGGCATGAAAGATTTTTTGAAACAAAGCATGAGTCAAGGAGTAGTACTATTATTCTCAAGATTGACAGGTGTCTATGGGCAGTATCATGCTCGAGATAAACATTAGTGCTAGTGATGATTGTTCTTGGCTTTTGAGTTGTCCGATGGTGTAAAGACCAGAGAAAAGGATGGGACCCATGATGTAGTGTGCAATGCATCAACATTCCTTTTCTATTTGGGTTGCACTAAGGTAAAGTGTGTGTTAGTCAATATGAATGTGTTTTTACAGTCATTGTGGTATATGTGACATGTATGAACCATTCACTATTGTACTTATGATGTACATATTGAGTCATTACTAATGTATTGGTGATGTATAGTTCTCAAGAGAGAAAGTTTTCTTGAAGCACGTAAGTTCTTTTAATACATTAGCAAGGTCACTCAATGCAAGGTCTATGAAGGACCATATTGCAAAGGGTTGTGCTACGAGGGAATATTATTTCAAGATTAATGGAAATTTACCTATTTCTTACATGACTTTGAAAATTGAAGGTAAAACCTTTATTTGAATTTATTTATATGCTATGATACTTTACATCATCGGGGATGATGATTCTTAAGGGGGAGGGTATGTTACACCCTATTTCTAAGTTACCGGATTACTTTTATCTTTATGAGTAAATATGTTTTTAATGCAATATTATGACATTAATATGTTCGATGAATGAATGAAATGTATGAATGTGAATTGTGATGAATTATTTTATAAATTCTTTAATGGTGCTTATGATATAAGATGAATATGATTTAAATGTATCATTTGATTACGTACTTGTTGCACTAAGTTGGATGCAGGAAAGGTTCAAACCCTCTAGAGGGGGAGGGAGAGTATCACCCAGGAGAGGAAGTTGGTATGGAAACCATTGGTGTCTATCTGAGTAGATGCACATACACACTACACTGGGTAGGGTTACTTGTTGAGTCAGTTCAAGTTTTGAGTCGATAAGTGTTAAACCAAGTTGATAGCTTAATTGATTGATAGAAAGTTTGGATGGTTGTATTTAGTTGGTTTTGATCATTTAGCTAATTTGAGTGTCAGTGTTAAGACCTTTGTGATGAGCATGAGATATATATTGTGTATTGGATATATTTATACATGGATACACATATATATTGAATATCTATGCATGCATATATGCAAGGGCGCATACATATGTACATATGTAGGTACGAGCATGCATAGATAGAAATGTATATGTATACCCATACGTAGATACATACTATGTATGCAGACATTCACATATATAATATATGTATTGTATATATACACATCAATATGTAGATATGCACATGATTATGTTTAAATAATGGTAATATATATTATCATGTGTGTACATATATATATATGTGTGTGTGTGTGTGAGAGAGAGAGAGAGAGAGAAATGTTATATGTATATTAATGATAGTATAAATAAATGTTATGGATATTATAACATACTATATGGATATTATTATTATAATCAAATGCGATGGAAGCCATATCCCATGATGAGTTAACCATGAAATAGGTAAGTATGAATAGCTATGAAGGAGGTATATATGTCACACTAAGGCATAAATGAAAAATGTGAATAGTGGCTGTTTTAAATTATAAAAGATGCCCAATATGGGGTGCATAACTTGTAAGATAATAGATGGAAAATATTCGATGGTAGAGGTAAAAGTGCCATGATAGTGACTAGTTTAATTACCAATATATAGTTGTTAGAACAACCAATGATATAGGCACCTTGACCAAGTAAAGGCAATAGAAATAACTACTAGGTATAGATGTTGCAAAACCATATATATGCCATAACATACATGTGAATTTGCACGCCAAGTTTGACTAGGTAAAGGTAGTTCACAACCCATGTTGGGGTGCATGAGTTAGTTTTTGAAATTTTGTTTGGATTGGAAACTCAACATGCCATAGAGAAGACTTATTCAGCCATGTTGATAGCCAACAAACATCAGGTTGAAAATTTCAGCTAGATTGTGGTATTTCAAGGAAGCATTTGAGTGGTTTTCAGAGATAAATATGCAACTGTTTTGATTAGAAATTCCCATGATTGACAAAGAGAAGAGAGGTGGAAAGAAACATAGTGTTGTGCAGTTTTTGCACACACGCCCCACTTGGAGTAGGGACCCTCTTTTGAATATCTTTTGACCTTTGGTTTTATTGGACTTATCTCTTTGAGGTCTTGACATGTTGGTCTTGTTGGCTTTGATTTTACCCTGAGGCTTGAATTGGCTAAAATTGAGTTTTAAGCAAAATCCGGGTTTTCACCTAACTCCGGGATTTTCTGGCTCCGGCGGATTTCCCCGGACCCTGGTTCTTTGTCTGTTTCTGGCTAGATTTTTTGAAATCCGGGTTTTTTCCCGATCCCGGGATCTTCCGGTTCGGACGGATTTTCCCGGACTTTGCCAAAATCCCGAACTTCATCGTTTTCCCGGCTTTAGCCATATCCGCGGAATTCGTGCTCATCCGGATTTCTACGTATCTTTGGGTTTTCTGAAATTCCGTTTTGGGCTCGGGTTTCTGGGTTTGCCAGAAGTGTCTTGTCGCTCATTAATGACCAAGGTACCTTTGCTCAGACGCACAAATGGATGGACATAAAACCTTTTGGGCATCATTTTTCAACTTTGTCATTCATTTGCTTGCTGCTTTGGCATTTGAGAGCTTTCATTCGAGCTTTGAGCATTGATCCTGTGTTGCTTGCACGTGGATTGTTTGGTGTTGATTGAGGTTTTTATTGTTTGAGTGTGCTTGCATTGTGGTTGCTTCTTCGACCTCAAGTTTTGACTGAATTGATCCATGGTATGTTATCGATGGCCCCTCTTGTTGGTTTACGCAATGATTGAGTTTTTCCATATTGATTGGTGGTCATTTCGTGTCGGCCCATGTTAGCCACTATTTCCTTCCTATCCAGTTAGGGTTTGACCCATTTTTTCATAGAACCTCATCACCCGCGCCCTATGAGTGCTATTTATCCATTAGACGATGGGTGCACGTGTTTGGAAGGGCTTCTGGGTTAGATTGTTTGCCCTCTTAGTGTGAAATCCGCCATATTGTGCAAGGTTAGGGTTTTTTGGTGTTCGGCCCAGAACGGCAAATTCATTATGATTGATCGATCTTGCCCTTGTATTACACTGACCACAGCCCTGTGAGGATTCAGAGTACCTTGGATTGACCTTTGCAGTTGGTATTTTAGACCCCGAGCTTCCACTGTTTTCCATGGCGGAAGTCTGGTCATCAAATTAGGGCATCACAGTTTCACCGTGGGATCTAAACATTTTGAGGTCTTTTGAAGTCTAAATTCATTTACATTTTGAATCCTGTTGGTTGGCATCAATTTCGGGGCTATTCAAATCCAAATAGAAAGATTGTATGATCGTTCGGTCGTTGGTTCGCGTATCGTCGTTTATCGGGTTTCCGAGGTTCTCGCGGAATTCCTTCGCACTCGGATTTTCCCGGTTTCGGCTGATTCCGCGGGGCATAACGATTTTCGGAGTTCCTTGAGCTATCCGTGAAAATCCGTCCCATCCAGATTTTTCTGGTTTTCCTGTTTGATTGCACTTCTTATTTTCTAAGGATAGGATTAATGGAGTAAAAGCTAAATGCTAATTTCTTGTTGCCAATGAATTAATTTCATGATTATCTTATGGTTTTTTGTCCGTACTAACAATTTAATGTCTTGGCAGCAGGAATTCATCTGGGTCGGATTTCTCCGAAATTCCGCCCCGACGGGATTTTCCCGGTTTATGGTGTTTTCCCGGATTGTTTGATTTTTCTGAATTTTTGGAATTAGCAGTTTGTGATGGATTTTAATTATTTTATATGATTTTATGCTGATCTGTCGGCTGGAATATGCATGATAAATTGATACTTATGACGATTTCTTGTGAGTGCAGGTTGAATCAAGCAAGGCAGCTGCAGGAAAATCTAAGGGTGATACGGAGGGGTCTTCCATCTCCGAGGCAGAAAGAATAAGATTGGATACCAAAAGTCAGTTACCAGAGAGCAAGATATCTTCCGTATGGTCCGAGGTGTCTGACACCAATGTTGGGGCTTGGAGGTATGAAGAGTTTAAGCAGAGGACAGCTGAGAAGAATCTGTCAGTACTAAGGAATGGCATGATGAAGTCCAGGTTGGTGCATGTGGCAGGATTTCCTCCTGCAATCCAGTGCTATGAGCTGATACTCGAGTGTGCCCGACAATATGACTTCGACTCACAGAGAGTTGTCAGTACTAAGGGAAGAGTCTTAGCCAATTTCAGTCCTGTCTCCATTGCCCAGGCTTTCAACATGCTTGATCTGCCCTCAGTGTGTGCTCTAAACATGGACTTGGCCAGGACATACTATGAGAATGAGCCCGTTAAGTCTCAACAAATGATTAATACTTGGTTGGAGAAACCAAAATCACATCACTCTAAACTACCCAAGCAGTTGCATAGGATCAAATTCAGGTCAGATATCTATGATGCCATAACATTTTTGAGCAGGGTGGTAGGATTGAAGACTGCTGGGGTGTTGGAGAGTTGGATGGTCCATGTGATCACCAAAATTGAATAGGGCACCAACTATCATTGGGCAGGGCTCATCAGTTCTGAAATTGATAAACAGTTGAGGAATGTCCTAGAGACTAAGAAATTCACCATGTCCTCTTATGTCATGTATGTACTAGCCAGATTCTACCCATACAGGGGTTTGAATCCAAGAGGGACATTCGGATAGGACATTGTCTATGAGGTTTACCCGGAGTTGCATCTAGGACACAAGGACTATCGTAGGGCTAATGATGCATTCACTATGCATATCACCAGGATGCTCCAGAATGCCGAGCATATGAGACTGTCAGATGGAGCCAAAGGGCTGATAAAGAATTATGGGGCCTGGTTTATTCAGTTTCCCACCTTCACCTACATCAGGATTGATGGATGTCCGGTCGCCCCATACAGGTTGCCCAGATACCCCATAGATCACATTCTGCTATTGGAGATTGTCAGACAGATCTATGAGTTTGATGCTATTGTCAAGAAGGAGAAGCATAAAATAGGTTTTGGTGGGGATTTCCCTCTCGGAATTGGTGTAGCAGAAGTGTGCCCTTCCATCCAATCAGCACACACTGCAGAGGATGAATTGGCGGCATATGGTTTCTCCTTCCACTCCAAAAGGATGAACTTTGATATTACAGGAGAGGCACAGAAGAAAGCCACTAGGGAGTACCGGCATAAAGCTGACCTAGAAGATTATTGGGCTAACATTAAGGATGACCTTGAAGCAAGAAAGAAGAGGTATTCTAGGCTCCCTGTGGAGGCAATCAGACAATACAATGTCAAGTTGATCCCGGACCAACTTGGAGGATGATGGAAACCTGGTGCAGGACCATGCCTATGAAGCTGTGAAGGATAGGTCCATCGGGGAAATCAGTTGGAATGAGGATGAGGTTACAGAGTTGGAGGACCTAATGGCCCCGGTCATGAAATTTACTTCTTCTTGGTTGAAACATAAGGTCTGGGAACTGGAGAGTGAGAAGGTGACTTGTACCTTCAATTTGATGGGAGACCTCAATCCTATGTCGACTTCAGAGGAATCCGGGGAAGATGACCCCAAAGGGAAAACTGCAAAGAGCTCTCCTTTCAAGATAAAAATTAGAGGCCCCAAGGAAAGTGAGCCTGAGCCAAAGAGGAAGCCAAAAGGAAAGAAGAGGAGTAGGGCTTTGAAGATTGGCAAATCCTCTGATGAGGAAGAATTGGAAAAAGGAGAAGAAGAAAGTGCTCCTCCACTGCCAAAAAAGACCAGAACCACCAGGGTCTCGAAGAAGAAGGTTCAGGATGCATCAAAAGATGAGCCTCCTATTGTTGAGGTAGAGAGTTCGAGAGGAGAAAAGACAAAGGTTTATATGAGAAGATCAAGGACTCCTTCTCCTAAGGAGCCAATGCAAAAGAAAGACCTTCCTCCGGAGATGACAACTGTAGAGCCATCTAAGGCTGCTTCCCCACCACCAAGCATACCTGAGCCGGAAATTCCGGAGGAGCATGAAACTAGCGGAGAGGCAGAGCCATTCAAGGAAGGGACACTCTTTGGTGAGGCAGCTGGGCTCGAAGCAGAGGAAGAGGAAAGGCATACTTCTCCCTTAGTGCAGTATGAAGATTCTCCGGAAAGTGACAGAGGCCACGGATCGCCCGAGCAGAAAGAAGACACCCCTGCTAAAACCCCATCACCAGTGCAAGAGGTGGATCTTGAGGAAGATGATCAAGGTGAGCAGCTCTCTGAGAGGGAGGAAGGATAAAATAACTGAAGAGGAAGAAGAGAAAATGACAGAACAGCAGGAAGAAGCAAGAACAGAAGAAATCCGGGTAGAACCTGCAGCCCCAGACTGGCTTGAAAAGGAGATTGCAAGAAAGAAACAGGTAGTAGTTGAAGACACTCCCTTGGATTGGGATGAAATGCTGTCCAAAATTGGCAAAGGGAAGAAAAAGAAGGCAACTAAGGTAGTTTCCAAGGTGGAGAGAGATGAAGTGAATAACAGGGTCATCCATATTGCCACCCCTGCTGCAGGACAAGACTAGGGAAGAGGTCACTGGTCAGGACTACAATGTGCAGACTATCAACCTTGGACCGGCCTCCATGGAGCAGGACATAGAGGAATATGAAGGGTCTAGTGCTGTGATTATTGGCAGGTTGAGGAAAGAGACCCAAACCAAGCATGAGCTGAGGAAGGAGAATGAAAGGCTTAAGAAATGTTTGGAAGAGGTGATGAAGCCTCTGCAGTCCCTCCATCCTTCTTCCTCTATCACTCCCGGCTTTCTGCCCAAGGAAACTATCTCCGGGATTGAGAAAATGAAAGCTTCAGCTCAAACTGCAGTGGATTGGCTAAAGGATGTGCAACTGAAAGGAGATAATGCAATCAAAGACATCCTGTCAGTTGGGAAAGATGCAGTCCGAGCCAAGGAATTATTGGAGCAGGTGTTGTCTCAGGACAAGGAGGACATTGACCTCTTGCTGCAGAAGTCCAAGGTCATCATAGAGCATGGTAAAGAACAATTGGCTGCGGATGGAATCCTTCCTTCCTCCAAATTAAGTGTACCCTGGGAATGGTTTGAGGCTCTGCAAATTCGGCAGAAGGCCATGAAGAAGATCCAGAAACGAAAGAAAGCAATTGATGGTGATCTTACTGGGGTGTATGAAGGTTGCATTGCATTCTTTGAGGTCATGACTGGAAGGAGAAAGATTGCTCCTAAATACCTAAGTCTGGAGCAACTCAGGGAATGGTGGCATGAAGTTTATGCCCCAGATTCTGAGAGTGTTATAACCGGTCACCAATTAGATGATGCAGCCACCTACTTGGCGGTAATGGATAAGTACCAGGCCCACAAGGAGGATTGGGGTAAGACTGTTAAACAGTCAAAGGAGGAGATTGGCTCTATTGAGTGTCAGATGAGGATCTTGCCCTTGCCACCTGTCACCGAATTGGATGAAATATTTTTGAGGGTTCAGGGATCGTTGGCCCAGAGCAAGGATAAAGGAGGCGGTATTTAATGCCATTTTGAGATTTGTGCTTCCCTATTATCATAGGGCATGCATTGGACTGGACTACATTGGGGATTGTGCCGAGGCCAACCTTGATGATATAGATGGCATTTAATGTGTGCCTTATTTTGATTTCCTAAGGCCGACTTGTTTTGGGTAGTTATTCTTATTTTGTAAAAATGTTTGGCTGGGCCGACATATCTTGTGATTTGCTATAAAAGGCATTCTTGCCTCATTGTAAGGGTTAGCTAGAAAATAACAAGGACAAGTTAGACCAAAGAGCTAGAGTATTTTTGTAGTAGAAGTATTAGTTAATTTCTTGAAGCAATTATTGTGAACTGAATAGTTGAATTGTTGCAGCATTTTGGTGATCTAATACAATTGAAGACATTGTGGTTTTCCTGGTGAAATCTCTTGTGTTATATTATCTTGCATGGTTCTTATTGTTCTATCTTTCAAATTGCTTGAAGATTTAGGGTTTAGTGTTCATAATTAAATTAGTTTTAGTTTGGTGAATGGTGTTTATGATTTCATATTTGGAATGTTTGTAGCAATCTCTGGTCTATACTCCCAGTAACTGTCTGATTGTAGTAGGGTGGACCATATATTTACATGTGCTTGAGTTTGATTGTGGATGAATGTCTATGATTTGAAAATCTACATGCCTTAGAAGATTGCACCGTTCTTGTGATATTGCATTGTGGGTTGATCAAGGATTGGTTAATTGAGATTGGTCTATTCCAAATATCTGTCATTTGCATTACTCATTCTAGGAATAGTTTAGGTTTCATCATATTCTTGCACCCTTATCTTTTTCTATTTCTTTATTATCTGGTTAGATTTAGGATTAGAGATCATTATATTGCAAAACCTGATAAATTGAAAGATACAGTTTACTTGTAGTAAGGTCCAATTGTGATTACCAACATTTCACATTTTATCTGAGTTGTTTATGCGTTGTCATGACCTGACACCCGAGAGACCTTGGGGTGATTTTCAGTAATTTATTGTTGAAAATAACCTTTCAAGAGAGATAGAATATTGTATTATGTCTGAGTTGTTGCTGTGCAGAAAACACCATCAACAGATTGGCACTAGAAGGAGGGCCTGAATGAGCACACTGGATCGTTTCTTGAACGCCATCTCTCCAAAGAGATATAGGAGAAATACTAGATCTACCACAGGAGATGAAGATTTACAGGAATTATAGTTCCCCACTAGGTCAAGAAGGACTCAAGAAAGGGGAGAATCATCATCACCCATCCCTTCACCAACATCATCCATATCTTCACATCCGGAGGTTGAGGCCATACCCATCCCTGAAGCCGTTCCCATTCAACAACCTCAGCCTATCGTTAACCAACCACAACCACCACCCCCGCTTTTACCAATGGCTTTCCTAGCTAATAATCCATCCCCTTTGTCTTTCAATGCTTACAATATAATGCCCAAAAACCCTGAACACTTCTATTCAAAGTTCCATGTTAATGATCCAAACAGGACTGCAAAAGAACACATAAGGATTTTCCAAACCTATCTCAAAGACAGAGGGATTGTTCATGAGGATGTTGCCTGTAGGTTGTTTCCTTATTCACTAGGGGAAGAAGCTTTTTACTGGTACAATCACCTCCCATCTGGCTCAGTTCTCAATTGGAATGATCTTGAGACTGCCTTTTTACATAAGTTCAGAATACCTATCAGTGCTAATGAATTGTATTTGCAATTCACTAGAGTCAAGAGAGAGGTCAATGAACCAATATCCAGTTTTAATAATAGGTTTCACCGTGCGTATACAGGCTCCAAGATCCTTATGTTTTTGGATGACAATACAACCCTGAGAGTTTATTATGAAGCCCTGGATAGCCTCACAGCAACCTTCCTGAAATGGAGACCCAATCCTCCAGCTACCCTAACTGATGCTTATACAAAAGCTGTAAAGCTTAGCACAGATCTGAGGCAACATATAACTGGACCATTGCCTTCTTTAGGACCAGTTGTGCATCCTGGTCAAGTTCAAGCAGTAAATCAGGCACTTACCAATCATACTCCAATCATGAATCCAGTACCTCAATTACTTTTGGTGCCACATCCTGGTCTTCCCATGAGCCAAGTCTCTCCTGTGATGAATTTTCCCCAGCAGCAGGTCAACCAGCCCATGTATCAGCCACAGCCAAATAGTTTCCCTGCCTATTTGCAGAACTCTGAAGTGTTGCACCAGTCTATGGGATCTACTACAATGTCTATCCCTCCTCAGAATAACCCAAGCCGGCCCCCTTATATTGATCTGAATAAAGAAAGGATTGATGAAATGGCTGAACAGATAAATAAGCTAAACCTAGAGGTGACCTACTTGAGGAATCAAAACAACCAATTACAGGCTGCTTAGAAGAGTATGCAGTCCAATCAAAATAGAGAGTTTTCACAAGGGAAAAATTTTGACAGAGGACAGCGTAATGAGAGAGGATTCCATAATGACAGAGGATATAATCAGGATAGAGGTTACAATAATGACAGAAGCTACAATAATGATAGGAGACAGAATTTTGATAGAGGCCAAGGTAGTGGGTCTGGATTTGATAAGAGGCAATCACAAGGACAAAGTAGAACTTGGAATACAGGACCTAACAATGGAGGAGTTCCCACCCCATTGGATCAACCTGTCAACCAATCTACAAACCAGCCAGTCAGTCAAAACAAGCCTCCCAGTGGTGTATATTTAGCTGAGGCTGCTCTATCAGGGTGGTGTAGGCTTCATAAGACAAGTCAACACTCAGAGTTGGAATGTCCAGAGTTCCAAACTGCTGCTTCCATTTTCCAGTATGAGGTGGAAAATAATGCAAATGGGCAGGAGATGGTTCCTTCTTCCCCCTATGATTCTACTATGCTAGTATTAAATCACACTCCCTTCCCAGTAAGTGAAGAAAATGCACCAGAAGAAGAATCTGATTCCCATGAAGATAAAATGGATCAGGTCTGCAATGGGGACGAAGTGGCTCAGTTATTTAATGAAGAAACAATGAATGATAATGGCCCCCTTGATCAGGAGGAAGCCTATGTTGAAGAAGTGCAGATGTTCCAGAGGCAAGGTCTGAGAGATATGCCTCATAGGCGCCCACATGCTGGAGGACCTTTCACTACCTCCATTCCTCCTAACAACTTCAGTACTCCCCTAGATCCTAATGCTAGCAATAATCCATCTTTCCCACATGTATCCAGGCAGTACCTTTTGAAGGACAGACAAGCTCAAACTGACCTACAAAAGGAAAAGGTTGTTCAAACAAGCCGAGACAAAGTGGAGGAACCTCCCAGGGAAGTATCAACTAACATGAGCGAGGAGCAAATGGCTTCCTATGTTGCTGAGGAATTCAAGAAATTAAAGGTAAATCTTTCAGCATTCGAGTTATTAAGATTCCCTGCAATTAGGAAAGAAGTTTTAGGTACTTATGATGCACGTTCAGTGTCTTTGGATAAACCTTTTGGCGAGGGTATCAACAATTTCTCTAGTTCTCAGCCTGTGAGGACGCAAAGTCAAACCCATGGTCAGACCAATTTGTCTCTTGGAGATAAAGGAAAGGAAAAGGACAAGACTCAAGTGGCTCAAGTAGACACTCAGCCTACTTTGTTTCAAGGGAAGACAGAAACTCCACCATTTCTAATTTTTGTGCATATATTCGGTAAGAATTTACATAATTGCTTACTAGATTATGGTGCTTCCACCAATGTGATGCCATTTGGAGTGTGTAGAGCCTTAGGGATTACACCTGCTAATTCTCAGAAGAAGGTGAAGTCAACCTGAACCATATATTTACATGTGTTTGAGTTCGATTGTGGATGAATGTCTATGATTTGAAAATCTACATGCCTTAGAAGATTGCACCGTTCTTGTGATATTGCATTGTGGGTTGATCAAGGATTGGTTAATTGAGATTGGTCCGTTCCAAATATCTGTCATTTGCATTACTCATTCTAGGAATAGTTTAGGTTTCATCATATTCTTGCACCCTTATCTTTTGCTATTTCTTTTTTATCTGGTTAGATTTAGGATTAGAGATCATTATATTGCAAAACCTGATAAATTGAAAGATACAGTTTGCTTGTAGTAAGGTCCGATTGTGATTACCAGCATTTCACCTTTTATCTGAGTTGTTTATGCATTGTCATGACCTGACACCCGAGAGACCTTGGGGTGATTTTCAGTAATTTATTGTTGAAAATAACCTTTCAAGAGAGATAGAATATTGTATTCTGTCTGAGTTGTTGTTGTGCAGAAAACACCATCAACACATAGCTTACCTTTATCTAAAAATTACTATCCATTTATGTATAAATAGAAGGAAAAAACATAGTGTTTTTTTGTTCATTCTTGAGTGCATTTGTATTGTTCATTTTGTATTCTTTTTGTGAGTTTGAGATAAGTTTATTTTGTGAGTTGAAAGCAACATATTTGTGAGTTTTCAGATCATAGAATACTTGTTTTAGAGAGAGGATATGCTAAGTTGTGTAGCTGGAGTTATCAACTGAGTATCAACAACAAGAAGAGATGAGATTAGAGGAGGCAGTAGGTAGAGCCATTAGCATTATGCAAGGAGTTGCAAGAGATTTGATTGGAGATAATTTATACCAGGTATGCTTTAGATATTACTATCTCTTTCCAATTATGAAATTAAGTCTAAATACTATTTGAAAGTGTTTATACAGTCATGGTTAGCATATTATAGCTATTGGATAGTTTATGAGTGCTTATGCATTTAGCTAAATTATCTAAACTGTATTAGGGAATCTAATAGAACGATAAGTATCTATCTTAATTTTATTGTTTTCAATTGACATAGTAAAAAGAAGCTAGTATAAGGTATTATGATAATATCTAAAATACTATATGTTATTTGTATTACTTAAACAAGTTAAGTTGTTTTGGAACGAAAAAGATTGATATCATGATAGAAGTTTTATGTCATTATTATCTAGTGAATGATGCTATTTTATGGAAACTATGTTTGGTAGTTTAATCTTGGGTGGATAACTTACGTTCTCAATTACCTATAAACCTTGAAAGTAGGAGGTTATTTTATTCCCTACCTGGTTAGGGTATACACTTGAATAAGAGTTCATAACATTTTTTTACAAGAGATTTAGAATATGTATAAGAATAAATACATCCTCATTATCTTCTGATTAATATTATGTTATATATTTTGACCTAAAGTCTATTAATACCTATTCACAATATTCTAATCTTAAAGAAGAAGACTTTACATCTTGGCAAACCAAAGTCATAATGCGAGGAGATTTCAAGGTGTAGAAGCAAAAACTCCTCTCAAGTAGAAAATGATCTCCAAATTGGATATCGGCTTATCATACGCTTTAACATGTGAATATATGTGTCATATTTAAGGAAAAATATATGAAGGTCTATGTACATACAAATGTAGATACCTTATATAAATGATGCAAGGGATAACTTGGAAACAACCATGAGGAAATTGGAGATTAGTCAAAAGATTCTTAGATAAAATATTATAAGTTAAATAACTTATTATGCTAACTTTTATGGGATATTACTATGAACATAAGATTTTATATTGAATTAAATATAATGATAATTAATATCAAGGATAACCAAATTAGTAATATCTAGTTTATGGTTTAATTTTGGGTAGAATTTATGATTTATTTGTTGAAGTTGTCATGGACCTTGATGTTAAGTGTTGACATTTTTATGATATTTCCTCAAAACCATAGACATTGGGCCTAATCTTATTTCTACAAATCTTTAATGAAATTGGCATGTTATATGGACTATCTATATTAATTGTAAATGTGGTTAATGAATGTTCTTTAAGGTGGTTACAAATATGCAATTATTGTGCATACTAACATTGCCACATGCAGATATAATTTGAGGATACTAAACTAAGAAAGACATTGCCAGCTAGTCATGCACCATAACATTCAACAAGGGAATCACTCAAAGGTCAAAGGAGGTCGACAACAAGAGGTTCCCCATTCAAATCAAATGTAATTGCCTTGTAATGGTCTTTATTGCTATTAAGCAAATGTAGGTGTTATTGCAGTGCTAAATCTATGTTTAGACAAATATGTTTGACCAGATTCCATGCAAGTGTAACCACCTTTCCAATTTCCCTACTTTCCCTAAATGGCGTCCTCCCAGTTTGCGGAGTTGATAGCCTTGCATAGTTGGTAGTATAAATAAGGATCAGATGCTCCTTCTCAAGGGGTTGCGTGATCTGATGATGTACTTGCATTCTTAAGTTTTCAACAATATAGTTATGCTACTCTTTTGTACTCATGTTTTCCAATGAATAAAATGAAGTTATTAGTTTGAGCATCCGAGTTTACATTAGTTTTAGAGGATACTCATCCAAGGGGGGCCACTTGGTGAGAAATATTTCCTTTAGTTTAGTTTAGTTATTACTTTCTATTCAGTAAGTAGTTAAGAATCTGGCACTAACTGTTCCTGCAGTCGCTAGAACTCCATTCTGTGATTGTTCTTGTAGCCAAAGTAGACAAAGTAGTTTCCTATTTTTTTGCTCAGATTTTCATTTATGTCATGCATTTCATCTTAGTATAGTTGTTGGTTGATGTTCAATAAATTTATGTTATTCCTTTCCAAGCAATTTACTTTCATCATTGTGTCTTTCTTAGCTGTAGAATGAAAATGACTACTTTGGGTTCCTAGAGCACATACTGTTATGACCCATTTCAAGTTCATGTCCCTAGGTTGACAAGTTAAATGCACCTTCATGGTGATTGAAATAGCTATCCAGGTTAGATGTCCAATCTCTGAATCACATCTGTAAAGGATTAGTTGTTAAATCCTTGTAGGAGGCCAACATTTTTGGTGTCGTTGTCAGGGATGGTGTCAAACTAGGAAGTTCTTTGGAGTCATTGATAGTTTTTCTTGTTGTTGTATTTATGAAGTTTGTTCTTAGAATACCCCTCATTTAGGAAAGTAATGATCCATTATTCTTTTTCCAATTCTTTGTGTGAGTTGGTTGATGCTGAGTTGATACCACATGCATAGAGGGAGGATGAGAGATGCTTATGGGAGATTCCTTCCTAAAACTCCTAATCCATTCCAGCTAGAAGAGATTCCAAATCTACCAAGAAACGAAGAAGAAGAAGAACCATACCCCTTTTCTGATGCATTTCTTGATTTGACCAGTTCTGAAGCTTCCTTTGAAGACCAAAGCCTAATTGAGAACCCCTTTTCTTTGGAAATCCATCAAGCAGACAAGGGTGATGCAAATAGAAATACACCTAACCAACCAGATTTTCCTTTCCCCATTGCTCATCGGAATAAAGTTGACAACCTAAAAAATATCCTTGTTTCAACACCTCCTAAGTTTTATGGACTTGTTATAGAAGACCCTGATACTTTCTTGTTCGAGTTTGATATACTTTGTAGGAGTTATGACTATACCATTGATGCTCATAGGCTTAAGCTATTTCCTACCACTCTGAAAGAGGCTGCACTCAGATGGTTTATGAGATTAGGCAGAAATACTATGGATACTTGGGAGGACATGAAGATAAAGTTCCTTGAGAAGTACAAGGAATATTGCAGGGGTAGTGACAAGAGAGGAGATGACATTTTTAGGATGTAGCAAAAGGAAGATGAGAGCTTGGAGGATTACATTTCAAGGTTTCTATTTTTCCTATAGAAATCTCCACACCATACACTCAATCAAGAATCACAAAAGCTACTTTTCCTAAGGGGAATTAATGAGAGCTGCACTGATGCCTTGGACATGATGGCAGGAGGAGATATCACCCAAGTTACTTAGGAAGATATCAAGAAAATATGTCAGAACTATTCTAGGGCAGCTTCATAGAAAGGGAGAGCTTACTAATCCTCTATGGGTAAGTCATCTACCAGTGGAGTCTCAAGGATGGAGATTACTCATTTGCTGGCAAATTTCAAGCAAGATATCATAAAAAGTCTAGCTACTCAGCTGCATACACTTCAGGCCAAGAAGAAACAAGAAGAAGCAAAGGCAATGTTGGTAGAATATTGCCCTCATTGTAGACAAAATAACAAGGGTTGTAGATGCAAGATGGTAGCTAATATTGACAGCAAGTAGATTTCACCTAAGTTAAAACCAATCCAAATTGAAGAAGATTAGGTCTACTATTTACACAAAGGAGGACATGGGATCCAAGACAAGGTATGCCACTAGATCCACTATCCTTTGTTGGGCCATATTTCAATTCTTATTCATATAGTAACCAATGGCAGCCCCCATATCCATCCAACTATGGAGGATATCCACCATAGCCTTGGGGTAAACCTCCAAATGCTTGGCCCAATCATAAAAAATCTCCACCCTAGTGGCAGCAACCTCAGGGGAATTGGCAATAGTTTCAAGGACCTTGGCAGCCACCTCTAGGAAACTGGCAACAAACATCTAAATGGAGAGGAGGACAACAATGGCCAAACCAGACAACCAGTTACATGTAGCCACCTTCTCAACCCCAACTACCTACTATAATTCATCTCCTTGCTAATTCAATCTCAAATGCACCTAAACCTACTTAGCTACCAACTCAACCCACACCTAACCCAAATAATAAACCACAACAACAACCAGTATACTCTATCAATTCAAATCAATTCCTTGTATATGTTGTGAGTGTGAGTGACATTCACTTGTGTTCAGGAGTTACTTAACCAGCTCCTTCCACACCCATTATTATTGAGCTTCCTGTGGAAGAGGAAGATGAACCTCTGAATGATCCCATTCAACCAAGTGCGCATAAAAATCCTGAACCAGTTCCAGTCAGGCAGACTGAACAAGAACCACCATTCCATCAGAGATTGGAAGTTGCCAAGAAAAAGGAAGACAAGGAGGACACAAAATTTGACATTTTAGATTAGTTGAAGCATATATGTGTCTAGATACCTTTATTTCAGGCCATAAAAAAGAAGTATTGCCCTAAAAAAAGTAAAAAAATGGGATTTGTTATTCACTCATCGAGTGATAAATTACTACAAGTGAAGGAGATATACGATTCAAACGACGAAAGATCCAATATTTGAAAATTGTGTCTAAGATGACTGGAAAAGTTGAAACAAGAATAGATATTATTCATTCATTATGGGCAAATCCATAATTTTTGAAGATTGAATCGATGATCAGTTCCCAACCATGGGGTGAATGAAACCCAATACATAGATTGCTTGCTAAAAGAATAGAAAAACCTTTCATTGTATCACTTAAGCTGTAGAAGACTTCTTGGATCCAAGAATTGAGAATGCCAAGTCTCTTCTAACCCAGAATAAGACAAACAATTAGAATAACAAAACTTATTATATTTGCTAATAAATGTGAGATAACTTGGATACAATCTTGATTATATATTTTGACCAATTGGATCATTTTTTTCTACATCTCTACATGAATATCTTGTGAATGCAGTTCCGAATAATCTTCCATCACTATTTCTAACAAGAATAGTTCTTTTATTTTCTCAAATTTGTCTACAATGCTTTCTTCTTGTAAATAATCAATAATTTTTTTCGATTGACTAGTATTCCACCAATTTGTAACCCAAGATTCCAAACCGTTCTGTAATGAAATTGAAATTACCCAAGGCAATACTATTAAACATGTAAGATATTGTAGAGAAGCTAATGTTTTATATTTGGCGACTTCCAATTCGTGAATCGTTAACGAACTCAATTGGCTCGTTAGCTCTATCCAAAATCTGAACAAAGTACGAATTATAGAACGAGGTATGAGATTCATAGAATGATCTTATGTGTAATTCTTCGAAATATCTTTCGGATGAGGGATGGTTTGTTCAGAAGGAGAAGTGGAGTAAAAAGGAAGGATCAATCCTTAAAATCGCTTTGATTTGGACTCATTTTCTATTTATTCTTTTCTTATTTAACTCTTGACCCGAAGAATCACTTCAATTCGAGCGACAAATAAATTGAAGTTTAAGTCTAATAATACCAAATTTGTACTCTTTGGTACATATAGCAGATCGAATTATTTTAGGCATATATGTCAAAAAGTGTAAAAAACTAGAGTCATTTACTTCATTGTATTCTTTTGAGATGTTATATCCGTATTTATTTATTAGACCTTTTGTCCCTATCTAATAGATAAAGAATGATATCGAGTGTTTGCGAAGTGCCGAAGAATACCGATATGCTTCTATAAGTAACATTTCATGTTAGTGTAAATAAATTGACTATACTTCCCCTCCAGACAAATATTATGTCAAACTTTTTCTAGTATCTACTAATACGAGATCTATCCATTTGTATATTATAAAAGAGGACTTCCCCCCCCCATTTCAAAATCCTTCAATGGATACGCGCAAAAAATGGGCTAATTCGGCAGCTTTCTGTTCCATTTCACGCAGGGTCAAATTTTCTTTAGTACGAGTTAAGGGTATGTCTTGTTGGCCCTTTATTTCCATATAAAGAACACGATGAGGAAAAATACCTTCTTGAACTTCCATTTTGATCGCCTGAATATCCTTAATAAGAAATTGGAGGAAAATATGGCGATTTCTTCCGGGAAATCCCCAACGAAAAAGGCATACAATTCCTTCTTTTTCATCAAACTTATTATAGCCACTACCCACATTGCACAAAATAGTGCACCACAAATAAGAGCTAATGAACAAGGAAGCATGCCTCAAGAAGCCAGGAAGGAAAAGGAAAGACCCCACTACAGTTCATGTGGTGGGATAGTTGGCTAACATCATGCTTGGGCAAGTGACTATTCCTAAGTATAATGACCTAGGTATTCCTATGGTAGGAGATGTTATAAATGGGATTCAAATAAAGAATGCTTTGATTGAATTGGGAGTAGCAATAAATGTAATGACTAAGGACATCTTGCAACAACTAAATGTTGCAAGCATGAGATCTACTCCTACTATCCTGTAGCTTGCCGATAGTTTTGCTGTTAAGTTTGATGGTATAGTAGAGGACCTTGTGGTAGTTTTAGACTTCTGTGAGTACCCAACAGATTTCATGATTCTTTCTCCTAAAGCTACACTAGGAAAATATCCCATTATTCTTGGAAGGCCATGGTTAGCAACATTAGATGCCTCTATTGGATGTCCATCAGGAGACATGACCATTTTTTATGGGAAGAGCACTAAAATTTTTGTTCTTTATCCTCCTGCTCAACCATCCCAGGATGAGGATAATTCCATATGGCCACATGTTGGTGAAGAGGTTGAGGAAGTTAATTATGTGGCATAGCTTATGATGCTAGCCATAAGTCCTCTCATGCAGGTTCAAGATGAAGATGAGGTGTTGTCTAACATAATTCAGAATCATTGTGAAGTAGAGGAAGCACCATCCTCTCATACATCTAGTTATGTTGATCCAGTGAAGACACTTCTGCCAGCTCTTCTTGCAGCAATAGTTATGTCCCATACATTGCTGCAATATGAACTCAAGGTACCGTGCATTAATGAAGAAACTATGAAAGAGTTAACTACACAAGTATAGGTGTTAAAAGGAAAATATCTAAATATTAAAATCAAATTGAGCAGAAAACAACAGTTGTATTGACAAACTTACTAAAGACCCACCAACATGCATTTGCATGGGACTATCATGATATAAAAGGATTGGACCCTAAGATTTGCACTCATAGGATATACATAAGAGATGATTGTACACCAACAAGGCAGCCACAAAGAAGAATTAACCCTACATTGAGAGAAATTGTTGAAGCGGAATTGCATAAGTTTCTAGATGCAAAATTTATCTACCCAATTTCAGATAGCCAGAGGGTGTCTCCATTGGTGATTGTGCCCAAGAATGGAGGGAAATGGTGAGTTTGTGTTGATTACAGGAAACTCAATGCTGCCACCAAGAAGGACCATTTTCCCTTGTCTTTCATAGATCAAGTTTTGGACTCACTTATAGGCAAGCAATACTTTTCTTTTCTAGATGGATTTAGCGGCTATAACCAAATCCAAATTGCACCTGAGGACCAGGAGAAGACAACCTTTACCTATCCATGGGGAACATATGCCTACTCAGTACTTCCATTTGGCTTATGCAATGCACCTGCAAATTTTCAGAGGGAGGTCATTAGCATATCTTTAGACATCTCTCTTGATTGCATGGAAATCTATATGGATGCCATTACTACCTATGGTGTTGATTTTAATGAAGCATTGGAAAATCTCAGGAGAGTCCTACAGAGATGTGAAGACCACAATATGTCTTTAATTAGTGAAAAGTGCTTTATGATGATGCAAGAAGGTGTAGTTCTTGGCCACTGCATCTCTCACAAAGGAATTTAAGTAGATCTTACAAAAATTGAGGTAATCACTAATTTACCTATACTTGCAAAACAAAAGGATGTTAGGAGTTTCATGGGACATGTAGGATATTATAGGTGTTTCATCAAAGACTTTAGCAAAATGGAAGCACCATTGTACACTCTCCTAACCAAAGATGTTGAATTCTAATGGACATAAGATTGTGACAAGGCATTTTATAACTTGAAAGCAGTATTAACTCATACTCTTGTACTTAAAGGACCTAATTGGGAGATTCATTTTCACATTCATACAGATGCATCAGACTATGCTATAGGATAAATTTTAGGACATAAAGGAGCCATTGAAAATGCCATTTATTTTGTTAGCAAAAATCTGCAAGGAGCTAAATTTAACTAGACAGTGACAAAAAAAGAAACGTTGGCAGTAATCTATGCCCTAAACAAATTCGGGCACTACATAATAAGCTATCAAATCTTTGTGCACACTTATCATGCAACCATTAGATATCTCATGAATAAATCCCTGATTTCAGGTAGATTAGCAAGATGGTTGTTGTTGATGCAAGAGTTTGACATAACCATTGTGGGTAAACTAGGGAAGGTCAATGTTGTTGCAGACTTTCTTTCAAGACTGACTACATGAGAGGACAATCAAGCCATAGATGATTCTTTTCCTGATAAGCATCTATTCTCCATCAGTGTGCAAACACCCTAGTATGCTGACATAGCTAATTATCTGGTCATAGGGAGAGTTCCTCCTCACTTCTCTCCAAAAGAGAGAAGAGTGCTCATTGAAAAATCTTTTCATTTTTCATGGATTGTTGGATGTTTGTTCTATACTAGACTAGATCATGTCATGAGGAGATGTGTGAGGGAAGATGAGACATATGACATTATCCATGCATGTCACAATGAACCTTGTGCAGTGCATTTTGTAGCCAAAAGGATATCAATGAATATTTTGAAATCAAGATACTATTGGCCCACACTCCACAAGGATGCAAGAAGATATACAAAGAAATGTGATAGATGCCAAAGGATGAGCCAGCCAACCAAATCTAATGAGATGCCATTTTATCCTCAAGTAGTAATCACTCCCTTTGACAAGTGGGGATTGTATTTTGTAACTCATTGACCCTCGATCAAATGGTAAGTCTTATATCTTGGTATGCACTAATTATGTAACTAAGTGGGTAGCAGTTAAGGCCATGAAACATGCAAGAGACAATAAGGTTGTAGAATTTATTTATGAAGAAATTTTCACATGGTATGGAGTTCCAAGAGAAATAGTGACTGATCAAGGATCTCAATTCACTTAAACCCTTGTTACAAAACTGGTTAATGAGTACAACATAAGGCACATGAAGTCTACTCCTTATCACCCTTAGGCCAATGACCAAGTTTAGGTGACCAACAGAGAAATTGAAGCCATTATGACAAAAACAGTCGCTATCCATAGAAAGGATTGGGCAAACAAGTTACCAGCAGTTGTTTGGGCCTACCAAACTACCTGGAAAATAACAAAAGACTTCACTCCATTTGAGTTGTTGTATGGGAAGACAACTATGATGCCCATTGAACTTGAGCACAAGAATCTTACGACTGTAGTAGACTTGGGGATGGATATCTCTGAGGCACAAAGAGAAAGAATTATGTAAATGAATGCTTTGGATGAGATGAGGAAGGTAGCCTTGCATCACATAGAGGTAGTGTTGAATCAAGGAATAAAGTGGCATGATAAATTCATCAAGGACAAAATTCTAGCCAAGTGACTGGGCACTACTCTATCACTCAAGGTATCATGATAATGCAGGAAAAATTGCACCACCATCACCACCTTTCTCTCTCTTCCATCAATTTACTTCATTCCACCTCACCTAATTCCACTTCATCTTCATTAAATGCTAAACTTATTCCTTAAAAGGTGAACGATACTTTCTCCACAATCTTTGCAATGAATCCTCCACACATTCAGGTATGTGCACATTAATTGTTGCATCCTAATTATTTTTAGTGCATTCATTTAATTGTTGTACGTTAATATGGACGTTCACCATAGCATGTCATTATTCCCTGCCCCTGTCAAATCATCATTATCACCTCGCATGTGAGGACACATGCTCAAATTTAGGTTGGGAGGAAGGCAAAGATACAAATATCTTGCCCACGTGTCAGTCCATGTTGGTCTAGGTTAGCAAAATTTAAATTGAACCGATTTGAAATTTGAGTGAGAGGATGACTCACATGTGTGAGGTGACACCAACTGCCGCCACCATTTCTCTCCATCATAACTTTCCTTTATTACTCTTTCCTTGCCATTATTGATCCTATCATGATATTAAGTTGCAAACAAAAGGTAAAAGAGAAGGGAAAAATTCAAATGACATTAGCGTTAGAAATTTAGCAAGTGTTGTAGGAAGGTGAATTTGGATTTCAGATGAGAATTACAGGAAGGAAACCACAGTGATTGTTTTATTATAGACAATGGGAGGTGGGTTAATTCGAAATGAACCCACAGATCACGATGTATTACTACAAGATGCACCCTGCTTAGTTGAATTCAGAAACTTTAGGTGGTTAGACTACTTCCTGAAGCTGGATGGTTTTGATGAAGACATTGCATTAGAATTCACCCATACATTATCTAAAGGAAAGGCCATAGTAAAAGGGTTGGAGGTCATGGTGACTAAAGAAAGAATTGCAGAAGTTATAGGTTTACCTATTGATGGTGAACATTACCCTACTACCATTGACGTTAGGTTAGCTAGGGCTGAATTTACAAAGCATAGTGACTCTCCAATCAGTGTGGACAAACAAGGTGTAAAAAGAACCTCTCTACCCAAGCCATGGAAACAAATCGTTGTTTATGTTATAAGATATATCACCTATGAAAGTCGCCTATCGAATCTATATTCTGTGCACTTCAAAATTTTGAATCACATGAGGCACAAGAGGAGGATGAATGTTCCAAATGTGCTATACAACCTTCTTTCAATCATGGTGGCCAAGACTCAAAAAGGTAGGGACAATTTATTTTCCCACCATTGTCTGATTAAATTGTTAGTTGAGAAGTCTCTGCATGATATGTCTAGAATGACCTCATAAGAATTCACAAAAAATGATCGAATTAGACCTGAGCACTTGTGACCTAGGGTTTTACCTCAACCTCATAGGTCTAGTAGGAGATTGAGCACGACTGAAGCCACTCTTGGTGCTTCAACCTCTGGCGTAGGCCCTAGTGTAAACCCTCCTATAGTAGAACAAATCATAGAGATTAGCTCTTCTGAAATAGAGCACTCTAAACAAGAAAGTTCCTAATCAGATTCTGATGATGATGTCCCTCTTGGAACCCTAATGAGAACTAGGGCACAAAAGAAAGAAACAAAGATAAGAAAAGGAATAGCTAAAATGTAGCTGATAGAAAAAGAAGTGCCAAGTTATAAAAAGTGGAAGGTTGACACTGTTCATCCTGTAGCCAAAGAAAAATGTGAGAGCCCTCCTAGAAAATCCAGACCAACTAGGCCAACCTTTGATATGCCTTTGCAGGAAAGCCCTAAGTTGAGAAAAATCACGAGGGGGACACAAAAGCTCCAATGGGGCAGGTGAATATTGAGGAAGGGGACATATTTGAGAGAGCAACAAACATAACACTAGCTGATCTTGCTAACATTACAGAACAAGTTGAAAATCAAGAGTACGAGGAAAATCAAGAGCTCCTACAACAAGGGTTCCTACAACAAGAGCAAGAATTGGGAGAACAATCAGTACCCCTGCAGCCAAAATTAACTGAACAAACTGAATCACTGCACCTAGTACTATATGGAGAGCAAGCATCAAGGAAAATGTTGGTAGGAATACATAACCCTCCTGATTTTACAGCACATACAACAATTTTGAACTTATGGAAAGAGGAGAGATGAGGGCTGAAGAAGGAAATTCAAAAGAGAGATGAAGTGATTGAAGAAAAGAATGAGGAAATTGTAGCTCTAAAGGAAAAAGTGGGCAATATTGTAACCTTGGTACCACTAATTTTAAAATGCACGACCCCTCCAAGGGTCTATGTTGCGTATCTGAAGGAGAAATATCTTTCTTTTAAGTTGTCAAAGATTCTCTTAGGTTTGAATCCTTTTATTGAGACTCCTATTGAATTTTTCAATGCTTATCGAATTGTTTCCCCTAAAATGAAGAATTTGTTGTGTGAATTTTATTTGCATAATTATGCTGACTCAAGACCATGATTGGAATCCACTATTGTATGTTGAGGATGTCCAATTAAGGGAATTCATGTCCTAGGTACAAAATGAGATTAGTTGGGGACAAAAATACAATGCTTATATGCAAATGGAATCCAACATCCCCCTAGCCATTAGGGCTGAATCAAGAAACCCAGGGGACATTTACAGGGATTGGCATAGAGTTATTTTCAGACCCAACTATGGTAATAGGATTATGCCTTGGATAGAAGCAGTTTACAGTGAATATGAGGTGAAGGAAAAAGCAAAAGAGGAAACTGTCAAGGGGTACCTATCACAAAGATAGAACAACCTAACTGATGAGCTAAAATAGGCTGAGCCTTATTCCATCCAGAACTATGTTGCAACACTTAAAAGAATTGAAATATATATACATATTGGAAGAACAAATGGATGATTTTGCCTTCCCCTAACTTTTCAGCCACCCATCCTAATGTGGCCCGTGCCAAACTTTAGGTTTTACCACTATGATATTGTTGTAGAGA
>VDFB02114879.1:0-12851 GCA_007258455.2 Sequoia sempervirens
GCAGCCATGGTGACCTCTTGTCCATTGAAAGGAAATTTCAGGCACTGATGATAGGTTGATGGTACCACTTGCATTTGATGAATCCATGGTCATCCCAAGAGTATGTTATATGTAAATTTCTTGTCTAACACCTAACACACTATGTCTTTGACAATTGGTCCCACTTGAATGGGTAAGATGATCAATCCTTGGGAGGATCTTTCTTCATCATCATATTCCTTTATGGTGATTTTCCTTCTAGGATCAATAGCATTTTTGGAATATCCTAATGCACGAACAAGCTTGAGACTGCATATATTTAGGCCTGCTCCTCCATCTATAAGGACATGTTTGACATGATGTTTGTGGATTAGGACTTCGATGTGGAGAGTAGCATTGTGTGGATGGGTGGTGGATGTATCATCATGTTCAAAGACTGATAAGCAATGAGGTGCAGTCAGATGTCCCACCATAGCTTGAAATGTATATACTTCCAGATTGTTTGGTATTGTGGTGGAAACTAAAGCTTATTCCAGGATTTCTTTGTGTTCTGATGAAATCTTGAGAAGTTCCGATATGGATATTTGAGCGCGTATCTTCTGTAATTGATCAACGATGTTATATTGAGTTACCAGAAAAATAGTCATTTTGGACGTGGAAGGGGTACCTCCTTTCAATGTTACCTTGGCTTGTCCTCTTGTAATCACATTGATAGGTGTATTGTCTTGATCGTTTGTGATTTTGATGACATTAATTGAATTTCCATTCCTGTCAACGTTAGTGCTTAAATTTCTACATACAAGGTCATTGATGGTGATATCGTAAAAAAAAAATTCCTTCACGACCTACACAGTTCCACTAGGAACTTGGAACACTTTTTCTTATAATTTTCTCAATATCCTCAACATATACAACAATAGATACACCAAATGCTAATATTGTTGACATCAATTCCAACCACATATTAGTAACACATCCATAACATCCAAAAATCTCCCAAAAATCTCTCCCTTTGGCATTGATGGCAACACATGATGTGAAAAATACCATCAACCCAACATGCTGACTTCGTCTACACTTCATTTCTAAAAATATTTGTCATGTTGTTCTTCTCCCACTAAGATGTTTTTCACATTACTCTTCTCCCCCTTTGACATCAATGGAAATGGTAACCATGACCTTTTCATACACTTTGAACCACATATCTGCACATCTAACTACTCCCTCTGAGAAGCAGCCACAAAAAACATCAATACAGATTATAATATAGTAATGAGGCTCACGGATTGATGCAGGCAAATGTATCATTTATTTCTTATTAGGAGGGGTAATTACCCCTAGCATTCCTCTGAGATACTGAAAAGTATCTTTTGGAAATGGCTTAGTAAATATATCTTCAATCTACAATCTAGTCTGACTTCTTTTTCATTTACTTTTTCCCTTAGAAAGTGAAACTTGATTGATATGTCTTTTGTTTTAGAGTACAGTACCAGATTCCTTGATATATTTATTGCACTTGAATTGTCGCAGTATATGGCAATGGGATCTTCATATATTACCCTGATATCTTTCATCATTTTTTTCATCCATATCACTTGAGTACAGTTATTTGCAACAACAATATATTTAGCTTCAACAATGGATAGAGAAATGGAATTCTATTTTTTTGCTTAACCAGGGAACCAGCTTCTTCCCTAGGAAGAAAGCAACACCACTAGTAATTTTCCTATCATCTACATCACCATCCCAATCTGTATCAATGTATGCACACAAAGTGAGATCATCATCCTTTGGATACCAAAGTCCAAAGTCAATTGTTCCTTTCATATATCTAAAGATTCTTTTGACAACACTCACATGTGATTCTTTTGGATCAACTTGAAATCTAGCAACCATACACATAGTATTCATAATATCTGGTCTAGTTTGAGTCAAGTAGAGTAATCAACCGATCATTGATCTATATTTGGTTTGATTTTCCTTAGGAGAGTCATCATTCTGAGTCAACTTGCATCCGGTTACCATGGGAGTACCAACAGGTTTGGAGTCTTTAATTCCAAACTTCTTCAACAGTTCTCTCACATATTTGGACTGAGATATGAAAATCCCCTGGTTCAACTATGAAATTTGCAATCCTAGAAAGAACTTCATTTCACCAATCATGCTCATCTCAAATTCACTCTTCATCTCATTAGCAAACTTCATGCATAGATTATCATCTCCACCAAAAATGATGTCATCAATAAAGACTTCTATGATTAACTCCTTATCATGATCTAATTTGAAGTATAAGTTACTATCAACAGTACCTCTAGTGAATCCAAGCTTCAATAGATATTTGTCCAATCTAGCCTACCAAGCTCTTGGGGTTTGTTTGAGTCCATATAGAGATTTATTTAATCTAAAAACCATATCTTCCTTATCTGTTAGCTGAAATCCATTTGGTTATTCAATGTACACTTTGTCTTCTAGTTCCCCATTTAGAAATGTAGACTTTACATCCATTTGATAGAATTTATAGTTCTTATAAGTAACATAAGCAAGAAATAATCTTACTACTTCAATTATAGAAACAGGGGAAAATATTTCTTTGAAATCAATACCTTCCATTTGAGAGTATCCTTTACATACTAGTCTTGCCTCATTCTGAACCACTTCACCTTCCTCATTCAATTTTTTTCTGAATACCCACTTAGTACCAATCACATTATTGTGTTTGGGCCTAGGAGCCAATGTCCATGCATTATTCTTTTCAATCTACATCAGTTCTTCTTTCATGGCTTCTAGTCAGTGTCCATCTTGACAGGCTTCAGTGACACTCTTAGGCTCAATCTTGGAAATTACACAATATTCTTCTATAATTTTTCTTCTAGTTTGCACTCCTTTACTCTTATCTCCTATGATTTTATTTTCAGAGTGATTCATCTTTACATATCTTGGAGTCTTGGGACTTTCTCAGACTTCTGTGTCTTCTGAGCTTTCTTCTACACTAGCACTTGTCTATGCTTCCTAACTAGATTTTCCAAAACAACTTGTGGTTTCTTCACGAGAACATATGGAATAATCTGAAGTAGATTCAGTGTTTGAGTGTTCTTCCCTTGATTTGTGTTGTCTTCATCTGAATCATCACTACATCATCTGGATGATTTGACAGAGTCCTCATCAACTTTGACATCTATACTCTCAACAATATTTCTCATTCTTTTGTTATAGCATTAGTATTCCTTGCTCTTTGTGTAGCAACCTAGGAAGATCCCTTCATCACTTCTAGCATTAAACTTGCCTATATCATCATCTCTCCTAATATAACATTTTATTCCAAATATCTTGAAATAATTAACAGTAGGCTTGTATCCAAACCATAATTCATAAGGGGTCTTACCAGAATTACCATTGACATTTACCCGATTCAAAGTATATACAACAATTCTTATTGCTTCACTCCAGTACATCTGAGACATATTCCCTTCCATCATCATTTTTCTGGTAGCATCCAAAATTGTTCTATTCTTTCTTTCTGCAACTCCATTCTATTGAGGGGTTCGAGGAATAGATAAATGTCTTTTAATTCCATGTTTTCACAATAAGAATAGAACTCTTTTGAAATAAATTATCCACCTCTGTCAGATCTCAGGCATTTTATTTTCAAACCTTTTTATTTTTTGCCATGGCCTTGAAACTTTTGAACTTGTCCAATTCTTTACACTTTTCTCTTAGAAAGGAAACCCAAATGATTCTAGAGTAATCATCAATGACCAGCATAAAATACCTTTCTCCATGAATACTTCTAACTCTAGGGGGACCACAAAGATTAGTATGTAGCAGTTCCAACACATTATTTGAATGAAATTGTTTTCTTAGGAAGGAGACTCTAGTTTGTTTACCCATCTGACATTCTTGGTAGATTACATTAGCAAGCTTCACTAACCTAGGAAGATCTCTTATTGCTTGAGTAGAACTTATATTGATAATATTGTCAAAGTTTACATGACACAACCTCCTATGCCATAACCAAATTTCATCTATTTGAGCAATTAAGCAACTTCCACTAGTAGTATTCAAGTGAAAAATATTACCTTTATTTTGCACACCAGTAGCAATCATGTTTCTGGAACTCCCATGAATCTTGCATTATCCATTCTTGAACTGCAGACCATATCCCTTGTGTACCATCTGTCCTACACTTAACAAGTTATGCTTTAGGCCTTCAACATATAGAAAATCATCAGTACTTTCCTTACCACCAAGGCTAATAGAACCTCTTACACAAATCACACAAGAATTATTATCTCCAAATCTTACAACCCCACTGTCATACTTTTCTATCCTCACAAAATTGTTTTTATCACTGGTGATATGATGTGAGCATCCACTATCAATGACCCACTCATGTTTCTCCTCAACTTGAGCTGCAAGAGCTTTCTTATCTTTAGTAGATTTAGTAGGCATAGGTTTATTTTCAATGGTAGCAATGTGTTAGCTCTAAAAAACACAGGCAAGATACCTCAAGAGGCTGCCAATCTCTTGATACGTTTTAGGGTAATAGACAAGGTCAAAAGAATTCAACCTTCTACTCTTTAGGTGCTGCTAAACTTGGGTGGGTGTACCTCTTTGAATAGTGTAGACTTAACTTTTGGTTATCTCCATGAAAGCAATTTGTTCACAATGGCAGTTGGAGGTGAACAAATGAAATCCAACTTGAAAATAGTAACAATACACTGATCTAAATCCTAAAATGCTAATTTAACAGATATAAAGGAATTGAAAGAGTTTAAAATGATGAAGTGCAAAGACCGGTGCTTTATTGGGTATGCGGAGTCAAATGAGATCAAGATGAGAAACATTCTCTAGAGAAAACTCAAATTATTTGGCATATATTCTATTTACAACTTGTATAAACATGCAATACTGTAACTACTAATCTATACTTTAACAATCCAAATGAATCTCTCTGATTACTTTGATTAATTAAGAGGATTTAGTCTTTACTTGAAAGAACCAATTGATTAATCACACAAATACAACAAATGTGCATCGATAAACTGAACATAAACTTGTTATGTCAATTTAAACAACCAGAAAGCATCAATCTTGGAGACAACTTAGCAGTATTTTTATTTGAATTCAACAGATAATTGATACTAGACAAATGATGCAACATCAACTGATTTTCATAAATACCTCCATTCTGAAATCATGCAACAATAGTCTCTGATATGATAATTTTATTCCACTGTATCTACTTGTTGTGTATCGAAATCTAATAATTGGTGATCATCCATTACAATTACAAAAAATGCTATTATATACACTAGCATCAAGAAAATAAACAAATTGAAAATCCATGTTGGCCCTCCACAGAATTCGGGCTCCAATCGAGTCGGCCTGCAATGGTAATTTAGCAATTTTCATGTCGGCCACAGTATTTGTATTTTTGTTACTCACTAGTGAGACAGTCGGCGAGACAATGCAACAGCTATGCCAAAGGAAATTCACTCGTGAATCACTCTGTAGGCTCTATTCGCCTTCGCTGTGACCAAATAGAGTTGAAGAGAAGTCAATAGATTCCTATATGTTTCCCAAAGATGCATTTTGTCGTGCATTCATTCACTGTCGCTGTAACTTGCCTGAGTCAGGGAGATGTCATAGAGACTACCCTTTGTTATATCGAAAGTCCACATGAAACAATATGGTCATTGTGACAAAAAACCTTTCTCACCGACAAGTCTATCTGCCCCATGCATGTCACTATAACTTCCAACTATTGGCGAGACATCCTGAAGAGTATATCATGTCATATCAAAACACCCGAGCACACACTTGTTCTCCAAGACAATATTACTTTCATACCGAAAGAGTCAAAACTGACTTTTCCATCGTGAGACCCGAGAAGGTCACTCGGTGAGACTTCCTATCAAGAACTTTGACTCACGCGATATTACATCCCATTATGTTGTCGATTGACCAAGACATAACAAAATTACTCTCATGAGAAGGAAAACAATCTCCCACTCGCTTTCAGCAAAACAATCCAAAATCGGGGAGAGGTCCCATAGAATCATCGGGCTATACTAAAATCCATCTGAATAAACCCATATGTACCGTCGGTGAGACACACTTACTTTGCCATGACTCTTCGCTGAAGCCACCATAGTCTCACCGAGATTTTATTCGAAGAAAATCCTTATGTAAGGTCGGCGAGACCGAAGGTCACTTGCCAAGACCTTACAACGATAGCAATGACTCCCCTCGATATGCATCCTTCATTTGCTGGTCGCCAAGACAATTAGAAATCTCTAAAACCTCAGCCCGATGGCCAAACTCATGCTGATATGCTCATCCTCGGTCGCCAAAACAACACGAATGTCATGTCGATAGCCACCCACAGGAAAATGCAAGTTGCTGTAATAGAGAAAAGGTCTTATTGAAACACCTGCAACAAATGAATGTTAACACAGAAGCACATGGGTCAGGGAGATAGTGGTAGACCTATGCCGATAGGAACAAAAACATGGAAAACACAAGACCCAACAGAAACAAAGGAGCAATATGGAAAAATATGAGTGGAAAATGCACACGGTAGGACCAAATTAGGAAACATATGAGTAAGATTAACATGTAAAAACATCATATTTTTACAATTCCAACACAATGAAAGCCCATTCATCTTCATTTCCATCATTTTTATCAGACTCATCATCAGTTACTGCTTCTTCAGCAAAGAAGCATTTCTTTTGGAATCTAGGTTTTCTAGGCTTAGACCTAGGAACTCTTGCAAGACATCTTGATGCAAAATGACCTATCTTACTACATGAAAAACATTTAATAGGAAATACATCCTTCCTTCTCGCTTTGCAATTAGTGCTTTCAGTTCTTGTACTTCTCTTTCTTGGTCTTCGAGTTGTTTTAGTTCTTCTTCATATTTATATATCTTTCTGGAGCTCTCTCCCAGACTATATCTCTGCCTGTAACTTTCAGATACAATAGCTTTGAATGCAGATTTAGTTTTTGGTGTAGATTCACCAAATTCACTTATTTCAAAAGCAGCAAGCTTCCCTATCAGTGTACCTCTTGTCATCTTGTTTACAGAAATAAATTCCTCAATAGCATGAACCTTCATTTTGTAAGGAGGGAAGGATCTGAGTATCTTAGCCACAATTTCATCCTCACTCACTGAACCACTGACACATTTAATACCTAGCACTATTTCATTTACTCTCTACATAAAAGAAGTAATATTTTCATCTTCACCCATCTTTAGATTCTCATACTTTCCTTTTAATCTCTGTAGCTTAGCCATCTTCACCTGTGTATCTCCTTCATACAAAGTTTCTAGCTTCATCTAGATCTCATGAGATGTCTACAGACCTATCACATTATCCATATTTGAATCTATTAGAGCACTCACCAATGCTTCCATAGCTTTGGGATTACTTTCAACATCTTTGATCTCATCAGCAGAGGAGGGACCATTCTGAGCAATAGTATATTGATCTCTTGTAATCTTCCAATAAGCATCACCAATGCACTGCAGATGAAATTGCATCTTGATTCTCCACAGTGAGTAGTTGGTGCCATCAAATCTAGGACTATCCTTCTTGAATGTTGCAATCTCCGATCACCTCAAGCTATTTAGACTTCTTTAGAGGAACTTGCTCTGATACCAATTGTTGCTAAAACAAGGACATATAACTGAGAGGGGGGGTGAATCAATTGTCACAAAAATTTAAGCTTTATCTAACTTAACTTATCCTTAATCTCATATCTGATGAATGAACAATTAATCATAAGAAATTAACACATCAGAGAGACAAATAACACCAAGATTCCTACGTGGAAACACTGTTAGGGGAAAAACCATGGTGGATGTTATTCCACAAGATTATACTATATTAGAAGTATAAAAATAAATAATAAAGAGAATGCACATGCATTCAGGAACACTGCATAGATCTCACTGCTCAATTACAAAAGAGGATTCACTGTCCAACAATAGGGTTTGGATTAAAACCATCCAAGATGTGAACTAAGAAAATAGCTTCTTCACAAGCCTGATTATAGTTCTAATTAAGCTCAACACTTTTTCACACTATGCTCAGTAATGATATTCACACATACGCACATAGGATCGCACGAAGCATACTCTCCACTAATCACACAATCACTCTTATATATCCACTCCAGGATATTCCATTACAACTTCATCGGCCAAGAAAATAAAATATATTTGCAGTGTTTCCCCAAATTTACAATTAAATTTGTAATGTGTATCCACCAAGGTTAGCTACAACATAGTGGAGTCCCAATTTAATATCTCCAACACAAAAATACTTTAATTAATTTCACCTTGAAGATCCACAACACGCTACCACCAACATGTCGGCCAAAAACATGAAAAACCAAACATGCACACAAATATCTTCAAGCACGATCTCACCGATTAATGTGGACGTACCAAAATATAGAAAATGAACTATAGACATCTAAGAACACCAAGAAACAACAGAGAAGCATCTGTAACAACTGAGATTACTAGAATCACACAATCTTCATTTAGGAACATTGACAGAGACCACAGAAACAGTGTCAGACCACAACATACTCAAAACTTCATGCAGAACTCTGAAACTTCCAGAAGATGATCTAGACATACTAAAAAATAAACCCTTTAATCCACGTCAACTAATCTTTTATGTACAAAACAAAATTACTTCATGAACTGCATAGCTCCACTAGGAACTTGGAACACTTTTTCTTATAATTTTCTCAATATCCTCGACATATACAACAATAGATACACCAAATTCTAATAGTGTTGACATCAATGACAACCACATATCAACAACACATCCACAACATCCAACAATCTCCCAACAAATGCTTCCTCTAGAATACCACAACCCAAAGGACTAAAGGGACCACTATTAATTAAATAAACAACAATATTTTTTTGGAACACAATAATCTACTGAGGGAAGGGTAAATCAGTAGATATTGAAATTTTAATCATTGAAATTAGAGAGTCGATTGAAACAAGAAATATAGAAATGTAAGAAAGCACACAATCTAACAACACATAACATAGGATATACATGGAAAACCAAAGATAGAAAAAATGGTGAGAAAATGCTACTAGGAGATACTATCCTAATCCATCCTCACAAGGAAACCTTTTGTTACAAATTTTAAGTGAACAAACCCTAAGGAGACACCAATCCCCTATTCTAAGCACCAAATGAGTTATCTGATGGAACCAACCAATCATATTTACAACATAAAATATTATTACAGTTTGTTCATTAAGAACACAAATCAATGTTATAGCTTACTCTGTAACTGCCCAAGTTTATGTTGCTTCCACAACAAATCATTTCTCTGCTCTACACCCCACAGGTTCAATTTTTCTCTTCCCCTTCTTCTTTAGTGCATTCTCGATCTACCTCAATGTACCCTCATACACCTTTTCAGTTCTCTCTTTTCTTTTCAGTGTATTCTTTGTCCACCTTAAGAGCTCAGAATACTTTCTGCAGTGTTCACTATCTCTTCTTCTCTACTCTCACATAGTTGCTACTCTTCACACCTTTTTATTATCTATTTTGTTTAGTTTCTAACTGATGGTGATTTCCTCTAGATTCTCCACCATCTATATATCTTTTATTAGGTTTTTGAGATATCTTCTACACTTTCATACTCCTGCATTGAGTAGCACAATATTAATTTTTGGTGTAGAGAACTTTCCCTCTTAGTCTATCTATCAAACCCCTAGGATCAAATTTACATTTAATTTGTTCTTTATTTAGTCGATCTGATTAGATTCTCATTGTCTTAACAATCTATGCTACCACTTAGCAGATCAAATCTTCACCATCATTGGTCACCTGTGTAGTTGAATGAATTAAATTTGTTCACTTAGTCGATTTTCAATTGAAACCTTGTTCACACTGTCATAACCATTGAAGATCTTCAAGTTTGAATTGTAGCCTTCGATCTTCAATCTTCACACAATGATCCTACAATTTTCGTTCATCTCAACATCTTTAAAACACTATCATTAGATTATTAGTATTTAAATCTCCATTGTTGATCTTGTCATTCATGGCCATCATGTAGCGCTACACCACCAATCATTCAATTCACAATAATGATGTGAATTAATGTAGTGACTATCGTTCGATCTTCCTCCTTTGAATATGATCCTTTGATCTCATCCACCTTATATCCATCACACATTGTGGCTTCACTTATGACTTTTCCTTTTATTTTGGTGATGTGAAGCACCTTAGTGATCACCATTGGATCAATTACCAAATGAACTGCACCGTCCACAGCTATATCACTACCAAACGACATGGGCCCATAGAATCCTAGTGGACTGATAGGTTACTGCCACCTATTCACCTTTGATTTCATACTCCACTAACTCCCATCATTCATTTCTTGTCATTGAATGCACTGGGTGATATAAAATACAAATTATGATGTGAAGAGCACATGCAATGCAATCATATCTTAACACTTGGCTATGCTGACATCACCATCTTCTATTCATCACCCATCGCAAGAACCATTCTATCACTTCACTTCACAATAGTGATGTGAAATGACCAAGTGATATGCCACCATGTGTCTATTGGACCCACCATCGGAGTGTTGAAGGGACACCAAAACTACTCACTTCGATACTATATTGTCTCTTTGATATATCTTGCAGCTTTGTGCATCATCTAATCAAAACATTCTTTGATCTCCACTATTCCCTACTTCCCCATGAGGTATGGACAAGGTCCCACCACAAGTGCCATGGGCTAGCAGGAGCCGTCAGATCTTCTTGATCGTAGCAATTGATAATACTCCATCAAGCATCACTGAACTAAAAGCCAACTTTAGAGAACTTTTCATAATTCAAGGGACCTTAGCGATAGCCATCAGATATGGAACTATTGAACATGCACCATATGATCTTCTCAAAGGATACATAAGTGACACCAATCAAAAGACTAGGTAAAGGGGTTGGTCACATAATAAACTTAATGACATAATTTTATGACTTATGTAACCTATAACCTCCAACAAGTAGTCAATGATATAATAGAAAATATATTAAGGCACCATGACTGCAACCCTATGGTTTAACAAATAAACCCTAATTCTGGCAAAGAGGAAACATAATTTAATTTTGGGTGCATCATTCATCCTCTAGACCTGCTCATCACATTTTTTACAAGCTCTCAAAAATCCCATTTCAAATCTGGCCTTTGATTTAACTTTTGGACACTAGAATAATTCACTACAACACCATGACAAAGTTGCATGGCAACAATGCAACATCTTGAGGAACTTTTGCAGCTTACACTTCATCTTCTAGAACTAGATCCACAACATACCATATCTCTTTTTTGACATCAATGAAATTTTTTTTACATCAATGCCAACACACCCTTGATTCAAGATCAATTCCATCTCACACCTAATCCCCTTTTGATATTGTAAGATATAAAATTATCGCTGCTAGGATTTAGGACCTAGTGCAACAAACTTTCTATACTCCACATTCAAGGGTGCCCTAGAGATCTCAATCAAATGATGATAATGGGAGAAAGAGATCTTGCAATAAGGATATCCTAAGGGGTGATTAATGATTGAATATGGGTTCACCACCAAGCTAGGGCCTGGAAAAATGTATGAAATGCAAGATCTAATGATTGAACTCAATAATGCATAAAACCTCACTAAATAAACTATAAATGCAAATAAATTAGAATAAATTTTTTGAAAAGTACAGAGGAGCACCTAAAACCCTAAGAGAGATTGAATGGAGGCCTGAAATGTTGAATAAACTAAAATCTAGGCCTACTAGGACTCAAACTCCAGTCTTGGCGTATTAGTCCCAGTTATGGGTTTCTATGCAGGAACTAATTTCATGAAAAAGGGTATCCAAAAGTACAAAAATCTAAAAAAAAAAACCTAAAATAGGACTCATATGCTAGGATTGGCTTATGAGTCCAATTAGGGTTTTTTGGAACTTCAAAGTTTGAATTTGGTCTTCAATGTTTGCTTTGTCCTTCTCAGTTGATTTTTGAATCTGAAACCTTGATTTTGGTGCTATAAGTGGCTTTTTAGTGAAGATTATAACCTTGCAAATGAGGGGATAATTCCAAAAACTTTCTCCAAGCTTGTAACCTAATCTCTAAGTGATCTTCAAGCTCCAAGACATCTAGATCTACAATAACACATTTAGAGAGAGAAAAACTTGTTGATTTGTTAGTAAACGACAGTTTGCCTTGGTCAAACCCCTTTTAGGTAATTAAACCAAATGATGAGATAATCAAATAAGGAAATGAAACATGAATAATGATACCATGAATGATGTCTTGCAAATCAACAACATAACATGAAGTGGCCATGAAGGATGTGGATCTACATCTTGAAATAAGTGTAGAGCAATGCTTGATCTTGGATCTTGAATGCAACATCACAACACTAGATCACCAACATTCTTGATGCTTGATGACCTTGACATGATGATGGATCTTGAATTGCTTCAACAAATGATGAAGAAATCTACCCTTGAATTCCTTAGAAATGACCTTGAATGCTCTCTTGATGATCTTATAGAGTCTTGGAATGCTTAAATATGGAGTGCTTGACTTGATATCATGAATTCTTAATGAAATAATGATTTGAGACCTCATTTATATAGGAAATCCATCTAATATCCTATTTATTAGATACCATAGGCTGACATTCATGAGATTTGAACTTAAAACCCAATTTTCCTACTCAAAACCTTAAAAATAGGCCAAATGGGACTCATATGCCACTTGTGGCATATGGGTCCCACTTGGATGGGACACATATTACCAAGGTGGCAT
>VDFB02114880.1:0-31505 GCA_007258455.2 Sequoia sempervirens
TTCCAAAAATTTCCAATTGCCTCTGGGTGTTGTATAATCAGAAATAAAGGTACCAAAGAAGGTCTTGGCCCTTCCCTTAGAATATTGAAATTGCAGTCAGCTAGGGGTCTATCCCCAATCCAATAGTCCTCCCAGAACCTTATAGATCTCCCATTACCAATTTTCCATTTGAGACCCTCTTTCAAAAGTGGTCTGCACTTGAGAATATTGTTCCATATTTTTTACTTGGAGGGGAGGCCATTCAAATCCAGAGCCCTAGAAAAATTTCCCTGGTTCAAATATTTAGCCCTCATAATATGGCACCATTCGGCTTCCCCCATCACTAGATTCCAACTAATTTTGGTTATGAGGGCCTTGTTCAAATTAGTTATCTTTCTAATCCCTAAGCCTCCTTGTCTTTTAGGATGACAGACCATATCCCAACTGACCAAAGCTAATTGATTTTTATCTTCAACACCAGTCCAGAGGAAGGTTCTTTGAATTCTCTCCAGTTTTTTCCACCATGACACCCTTGATTTTGAAAAGGGAGAGGAAATAGACCGGGATCCATTGAAGAGAGGCCGAGAGTAATTGTAGTTTTCCAACACTATTGAGCAACTTACCCTTCCATCCTGCAAGCTTTCTATGCATTCTCTCCAAAATATTGTTCCAAAAACTAGGGGTAACCTCCTTCACAGTGAGGGGTAGGCCAAGGTATGTTCCCGAAAGAGCAACACTTTGACAACCTAGTATAGACAATATCTTTTCTTACAAGTCAACCTTTGTGTTAAAGAAATAAATGCTTCTTTTTTTATAATTGATACATTTCCCAGAGTCATTAGCATAATCTTGAAGAAGGCCTTTCCATTCTCGAGCTTCAACCATAGAGGATTTTCCAAAAAGGAAGGTATCATCCACAAATTGCTAGAAAACTGAGGGGGGGATGGTGGAGGTAGCTTTAATTCCCCGAATTCTGCTAGAGTGTAACAAAAATAGAAAATTTTGGCTAAGGACTTCAACGACCATGATAAATAGATATGGTGATATAGGATCACCTTTCCTAATACCTTTTCCAACTTTAAAAAACCCTAAGGGGTTCCATTAACCAGGACAAAATAGTGAACTGACTCCACACACTCCAGAACAAACCCAATAACCTTATCATTAAAACCAAATTTAGAAAGAACCGAGTACATAAATTTCCATCTGATTCTATCATAAGCCTTAGAAATGTCTAACTTGAAAGCCATACCTTGGTTCTTACTTTTCTCCATAGCATGGATAATTTCATGGGTTGTAATAGCAGCATCAAGGGTTTGTCTTCCCAGAACGAATCCATTTTGGCTCCTGCTGATAATCTTATCTAAATGTGGTTTAAGTCGGTTGACAAGGACTTTAGAAAAAACTTTGTAAATAGTGTTGCAGAGACTTATAGGCCTAAAGTTAGCCATATATTTTGGGTCTTGGATTTTAGGGACTAAAACTATGTAAGTATTATTCAACTTTTTCAGCAGTTTACCTGTTCTGAAGAAATATCTGACTGCCATGGTCATATCATAGCTGACAATGTCCCAGTATTCTTGAAAGAAATCTGGGGGAAATCCATCCAACCTAGGGGCTTTATAGGCACCCATAGAAAACACTGCTATCTTAACTTCTTCCTTTGACATAGGAGCGAAGAGATTCATGTTGTCTTCCACGCTGATAGTGGAAGGGAGGTGACTTAACAGTTTGTTTTGCACATCATCGGAAGGACAGTGGCCAGAATCCAAGTAGACATGTCTAAAGTAATGTTCAACAATTTCACCAATTTTATCCGCCTCCATGACCTCCTGGTTGACCTCATTCCGTAAGGACTTGATGGTGTTCCTTTTCTTGTGCCTATAGGCCGATCTATGAAAAAAAGTTGAATTCCTGTCCCCCTCCTTCAACCATTGAACCCTAGATCTTTGTTTCCAAAAAAATTCTTCCTTGCTTAAGACATCTTTCCACTTCCTCCTCCAACATTCCTCCTCATGTAAAGGTTGAAGAAGATTACCCTTGGCCATTAGATTTTGGATGCAATCAAGCTTATTCTCAATCTTCTTTTTTTGTTTAAATATATCCCCAAAGGTTGATTTGGATCACCCTTTAACTTCCTTTTTGATGAGGTCCAATTTTTGGGTGATTCTGTACATAGCCGTTCCTTGGACTGTGTAGCTCCACCAACTCTCAATACACTTTCTGAAATACAGATGTGTCATCCACATAATTTCAAATCTGAAGGGGTGAGGGCCACATAAAGGCTTATTCATCCATTGGAGGAGAATTGGACTATGATCAGAGACTGTCCTAGGAAGGGAAACAAGGGAGGTATTACACCCCAAGTCCCAACCCACAGAGACCAGCACCCTATCCAGGCAGACCTAAATAAGGTGGTCACCTTTTCGATTGTTGGACCAAGTAAAAGGGTTACTCTGCAACTCTAAATCAAACAAAATTAACTTACCGATGAAATATGACAAATCACTCATGCTGTCACTGTAGTCAATAAGGCCACCAAGCTTCTCTGAGGGGAACATAGGGGAATTGAAGTCCTTGGCCACCATGTATAGGGAATTTTTGTCAGTCAAGATCAAAGATAAAACTTCCTCCCACATACTTTTCCTTCCTCCACAAGTGTTCAAAGCATAGATATTAAACAGATGCCAAGTGATATTGTCATCTCTAAGAGTCACAACAAGGAAACTATGAGAAAACACTCAAGCTTCCCCATCAATTTTAGTAGGATTCCACAAAGTTGCAATGCCATCAGAGGCACCATCCGCCTGATTGTAGAAGAAGGCGAAACCTGACCAAATTTTATTAGCAATTGAGGAGAAAGTATGATAAGTCATATTAACTTCTTGCAGTAGAAGAACATCAATTTTTAGGTCCATAATGTATTGCCTGAGAGAAAACTGCTTCTGGGGACTATTCAACCCTCACATGTTCCATGAGAGGAACTTCATTTTCTATTATAATGGGTTGAATCAAGGGTAGATTGTCGTCCATTGGAAATATCCCTAGCTTTTGCTTTATGCCTTGACAATCTCTTTGGAGGTCTTCCAACTTTATTGTCTACCCCCACATCAACTCTCTTGGTTCTTGTTTTCCTCTTTTGAGACTACTAGTCCTCAAAGTTATCCCCTCCATTTTGAGGTTTAGTGGTAGAGGGATTGGAGTCTGGGTGAGGATAATAGATTTGGTTACTTCCCTTGCAAGGTCCTCCACACCAACGGACTGGGAGGAAAAGATGCATGAGGTACCAACCTCCTTCTTGGTTTTTGTAGGGGTGATTGTCCCAATCTCCAACTGCTACAAAGTAGTAGCAATAGAGCTCTCCTCTGCCCCACTATGGGGTTGGCTAGTATCAACAACAACCTTAATCTTGTTCACAAAGTCCAGGCAAGTAGAGGACACAAGAGACATGACAGTTCTACCTTCAGCCCCAGGGGTAGTAGGGTAGGGATCCAAACCTAAATCCCTGGGAGGGGAGAATTCCCCTTCCTCCTGGAATGCTAGGGACCTCACCCAATCCTCACTATTAATCTTAAGCTTAACCCCTAGATCAAGGGATTTCATGATCTCATACAAACCTTTAGTAAACGGATAATCATCCATTTCCACGAGCTTAGTGTTCACTAAAATGTTACTGGTGCTGGGGACCAACTGATTATCCCCCCCATCAAAAGGATGAGGAAGGATTTTCCCTTTAGACATAGGTTCCTTTGGCATCAAATCCTTACAATCCACAATGACATGGCCTTGCTTACCACATTTTTGGAAAAATAAGGTGGCATTTTCATAAACCAGGGCCTAAGTCCATTTTCCCCATTTGGATTTAAGTGTTATAAAATTGGGGAGAGCCTTTTTAATGCAAACATTAACACAGAAGCGGGAAAAAACTAACTTAGATTTAGCCAAAGTGACCACATCCGCAACCACAAAGCTACCAAAGGAGTTTCCAATATGCCAAAAGATTCATTCATCCCAGAATTCCAACGAGAGGCCTGGAAAATGAACCCAAATAGGAGCCATCCGAGTGAGTTTAGCAGATGGGTCAAAACCTGGTTTCCATTTGGCGAATGACATAAATTTTTTTCCATAAGCCCAAGTGCCCAAGAGAATGTAGATCAAGTCCTCCTCCATCGTGAATTTAAAGAGAAATAGAATGTCGGACATAGCAAAGACAACCACACACCCCTTCATCTTCCAACGAGAAGTAGCCCATCTTCGAACCATATCAATAGTCGACTTGAAAGCCAAGAACCTCCCCACCAAAGCGAGATGAAGCAAAGAGGCAACCTCATCCATGACTGTGTCAGGTAAGCAAAGCTCTGTTCCTTCCTCAGACTGAACGATATCTGGGAGGATAGTCTCAAAGGTATTATTTCTAGTTCCCATGAGAACATTCTTCCAACAATCCTTGGACAAATCAATATCCTTAA
The DNA here is from genome assembly GCA_007258455.2 of Sequoia sempervirens. Classification (NCBI taxonomy): domain Eukaryota; kingdom Viridiplantae; phylum Streptophyta; class Pinopsida; order Cupressales; family Cupressaceae; genus Sequoia; species Sequoia sempervirens. The sequence continues at coordinate 4,449 of VDFB02114880.1, forward strand.
AGCTGCCATTGTCCCCATCATTTTGAGACCTAGAACACATTTTGGGAGATACAAACCCCACATCCCCATGTGCCACCATGGAAAAAGGAGGGATGCGAATATTTTCTGTATCAGGAGGGGGGTTAGGCTAAGGGGAGGCAGAGTCCTCCCGAGGACCTACAAACATGGCTAGAAGATTTGAAAGTCACGTGCGGGAAGTTGCAGAGCAGGGCATGAGAGCTTCCATATCTTTTTAAATTTCTATGAATTTATATGTTACATGAAATTGTTTCGTTATTTCTTTCCTATCTTTCCATACATAAAGAGGACCTAATCTGCACTATGTTATCTCTACTAATTTTATGCTATCATTATGATGATTGACCATTTGATGCTGGAATACACCACCAAATTAATTATCTTGTTTGGTTTGGAAGCCATATTAAAGGATATTTATTCTGGAAAACTTCACCTAGTTTTTGTAATTCTTGGGTGGATATGATTTTTAACCATATTAGTAATTATTTGTATGAAATTGGGTAACATTAAAACTTGACTTTTACTTATAAGATTGGTCATGAAATGGGTATTATTGTAAGTTGATTTAAATATTATATACCACCCTTTATCTTATTAGCCTCAACATAGAATTATATAATAATTATCAACTGTGTGGCACTAATAGACATGGTGCTTCACCCCTTGAGGGAAACTCAAAAAGAGTTGTGTAATCCTATGGTGGAATATTTATGTCTAATGAACCTTTCAAGTTTGGAAAAAAAATTAGACATAATAATGCAAACCATCTAAGCGTGACAACTTAGACTTATGTCTTTAAGAACATTATATCCTTGAAACCTATTATAGGCTTTCCTCCCTAGGAGAAAGGTGTAGAGGTAATATAAAGAACTTGCTGACCCCTTATTTATCCTAACTTGTACATTTAATGGATAATTGTAACATGAGTGTATCTTACCTTGGATACATCTTGGGTTTAATTTAATTTCCTTGGGTTAAACATTAACACTATATTGATTTAAACTATGCATGATTAGCCATCAATTGGAGTTTAATAGGAAAATTATGATGCAAAAAAACATTAAATAGGAATTCAAATGTTATTAAACCCTATCTAGTAGGACATAGTCATGAGATACAATGAATATTGAGTTGTACCATACAATAATAAAATCATAAAATAAGACTATTATTATTCTTATTGAAGGTAATTAGCAAATACAATGCTTTCTCCTTTTGTGAGTTATGAGATAAATCCTATGTAGCATCTCTTGGTACCTTACTGATGACCATTAAGATCAGGTTTAGATTAAATGAAAAGTGTGAATAAACTATCTAGCCTATGAATTAGAATATTATAAGAATATGGAGTTGCACGATAGGGTAAAGGAAATTAGAACAAGAATATTATTAGTGTGAATGGTTATCCTAGACCTGCACAAACACAAAGAACAAACACATAATTAGTCCAATATGCAAGTTAGAAGCAACATTCCCTATGAAATTCATTTGAGATATCAAGAACAAGAAATAAATGAAGAACATGGATAAAAACCTATCTAATCTTGCTCAAAATAAACAAACTCTCAATCCCATGGGGGAATTGGTGCCATTTTGAGGTGGAAAATGGCCCTTTCCCAATTCCTTGCAAGCTTGATAATCAATGGTGAAGATTTGATGCTCCTTGATGAAATGTCTCCATAACCTAGCTATGAAATCATGCAAATGGATGAAAGTGGATAAAGATGGATGAAAATTGCTCAAAAACTTGAAGATAATAATGTTGCATGAAGTTGTGGATCCTAAATCCAAATGAGAGCCTCTTATTTATAGAAGAGAATGATGGAGGATGAGGAAAAATGGATGAATGTGGGATAAATCACCAACCAATAGCATAATGCCACTTGTCAACATGTGAGTGGACAAAGGTGGAGCACATTTTGATGAATGTACACATTAAAGCAATTAGATGGAAATTCAAATTTGGAGAAGTGACAAGTTGGAGGGAGATAAAAGATGAATTAAATGCCACTTGGCTCAAGAAAAGGACATGTAAGAGGCATTTAATGCCTTATTGGATGGACAAGTACTTTTGGGGGGAGAATTCAAACTTGGAGAATATTCCCACTTTGATGCCTTTTTGAATAAAAATTGAGGATTTATTAATTAATTAAATTGATTTTCATGAGCAAGTTGCAAAATCTAGAGGATTTGATGGATTAAGATTAACATTAATCAGGATTTGATTAATTAAATGGAGATTAGTTGATTTGACATTCTGATTTAGACTTTGGATTAATTTAAATCAAAAAAATGAGAGGAAAATGATTATTAGATTTAATAATTAAAAAGGATGGTGTTAGTTTTAAATCAAATAAAGATAAATTTATTTAATTCAAATGAGATGACTTTAGAGATACTTAAATAAAATGAATTATTTAATTAAAAGAGGGACTATAAGATTAATTAAATAAAATGATTTATTTAATTAATAGGAGATGATGACTTAATCAAATAAAATTGATTTATTTAATTAAAAGATGAAATATGATGAATTTAATCAAATAAAGACTATTCAATTAAATGGTTAGTAAAGGAGATGATTCAGGATGATCTGGTGTTAGTAAATCAAGACCAGGTGTATAGGATCAATTAGTACATTTTTACGTGTCTACAATTAGAAATATTATCATTGGTTTATGTTTTCATATGTTGGTCCAATGGATTTATTGCTGCCAACTTTCTTAAGTATGATTCAACATTAATTATAATTAAAACAAGATTATACATAGTACTAGATGTACTTCAAAGATATCTATTGACACCTTGATATTGAATCTAATATGTAAATTTGAAATGAAAGTGCTTTCTTATGGGTTTGTGTGAACCAAGGTAATTTGGTATTAAGTAATAAGCCTAGTTAGGCTAGGTCAATGAGATGAAAATATAAGAGTTGGTATGTTCAAAAAATTATAAATAAATGGGTGGAGTTTGATCCAAGGCCTTGATATACTTAATGGGGAGCGAAACCTTGGGTTATGGGAACTTGTGTGTAGGTATCCTTGAGAGACTTTGTAAGGAGAACTACATGTGGCTTTGATCTGTTTGGAAGTGGGTACGTAGGTGGTACTTGGGCCAAGGATGTCCCTATGACCTCAAGTACGTAGGGGGAGGGTCTAGGGGGGATAACTCCAAGGGTTGGGGTTTCGCCTAATTGGTTTGACCTTTCCTCCTTTGTAAGCTTTAGTTTGAGGCTGAAATGAATACCGAATAGGTAGGAACTAAGTTAAGGAAATCTAATAACTTGTAGTTAATGCATGATGTGTTTTGAATAGTAAATGAATGTAGTAAGCGATTTGACTACTTAATTGAGAATTGAATATATGCATAAGTTTAGAAAATTCCATCTTGTGTTGGTTCCATGTGACTTTATGTGTTGTGAAAACTGACTTCATATCTAGAGGTCTCTATGTATAGGCTCGTGTATCTCTTGATTGTGATTTTTGATTCATGTTAAGTATGACCCACCCAAGAGTGAACCTTCAGGATATTTGAGCAGTGACAAGTAGTCATTGGAGCATGCCAATGATTAATGTCTGAGATATTGCTAGGGACTAGCTGGGACTCACTTGGTTCACGAAGGTGAAGGTTGCTATGGGATACCCTAGTTATGACTAAATACGATAATAGTTGCATAGGTAGGGATCCATCCGTGCATGTAATGGTAATCCAAGGCTAACCATTGTATTGAGGGTGTTCACTAGCTGTCATTGAGGGCACGAAAGTGATCGAGGCCAGTGTTACCCGAGATTGTGAAGAAGATAGCTGACAATATCCACTCAGGTCACAAGGTTGTATATATCAGGAGCTACTTCTTCTTGGGTGGATAGACTTGTTGCCAGTGGCCTATAAGCAATTAAAGTTGAAATCCACTAGGTTTGGTAGGTTCACTACTTGGGGAAAACCTTGGGATGGTGGACAGACCCACAGTGTAGTATGGGATGCACTGAATCCCCTTCCTAGTTTTTAGACTATATACTTAGCCTTGTGGGGGTTGAGGATGGACCTGCAGTGTAGTATGAGATGCATCAAATCCTCTTCCCCTTTATCTAATTGTGTAGAAGATCAGAGGAAAGGATAGGACCTGTGGTGTAGTGCATAATACGCTAATATTCTTTCTATTTAGGATGCATTATGGACATGTGTTAGCCATTGTGATGTGTTCAACCATTGTGGATGTGATGCTTGTTGGAGCTTGCCACTATGTATGTGCTGTACATTGGAGCTCGTCAGTATGTATTTGTGATGTATGCTGGAGCTCAATATTGTGTATTTGTGATGTATGGTAGAGCTTGTCACTGTGTAAATGTGATGTATGATAGAGCTTTTCATTGTGTACTTGCGATATATGTTGGAGCTAGTCTCTAAAGTAAATGTGATATGTGTTTGAGACAATAATTGTTGTACTTGTGTTGTACATATGACCTAATCACCACTATACTTATGATTGTGTATGATCTAGTCACTATTATACTAGTGATGTGTATGAGCTAGTCAACTTGTGTATATGGAGGTATGCTCGTGATAATCATTGTGTATGATATTCTAGATTATAGTATGTATGACCCCTTGTGAATATTGTGAATTTTTGTACACTAATGTTTGGTATGGACCCAACACTTGATGGAAAGTTATTATCCTTATATTATAGTTGGCTAAGTTGATTTACATGTACTAAATTAATAGTTATGGGTTAAAGGCGAGATCATAGGTCTCATACAAGAGGAGAGATTAAACTCCCTCTAACATTGTGGGGCGAACGATGGGGCCTCTGATTCTCATGAGGGGATACATAGGCAGGGTCATCACAAACCCTCAAGGCTTAGGTTGTAGGTCTAGGAAAGATCTCATCCTTGGGACCTTACCACAGGTTTGAGTGTAAGCATATAGGTATTGGTGTTGATTTTTTGTTGCCACCATGGTGAATGCAGAGCTATTGAAATTAACACATCTAATTTACATGGAATATGTTTGGTTGGTTAAGTTGGTAGTTGTGCATTGTTTATAAAAAAATTTGTTGTGCACAAGATGGGGATTTTACATTGGTATCAGAGCAACCGAGTTCAAATGCTGGACCTATGAGGCTCACTTGACTCTAGATTATGTTGTCTTACACTGCCAACCAACCATAACCAAGTTGGTCACTCGATATGTACATAAATGTTTGGGTGACCCCACAATACTAGTTTACAATTTTTGGCCAAATTGGACACTGAACTAATTTTTTCTAACTAAAATTTAACTTTCAAGCACCTATAGCGGCTAAAATGCAAGGAATTTCAAGATAATGCAAACTAGTGATTTGTGAAATTTTGTCTTTAGACTCTAAATATATTTTTTTCAAAAATTTTGGAATCAGATTGCACTTCTTTTTCCATCTCCTTTGAAAACTAGTTTTTTCTGTAAACACCATTTTTAAGGAGTGATGCTCACCGTATACAACATAATTTTTTTTCCATGAAGGATAAAATTCTATTTTTTTTTGAATTTAGATTTGTAACTATGATATCTAGTGCTTTCATTTGGTTTCATAGTGTTTTATTGAATATTCTTTCCTTAATCAAGTTTTGAAGTCAAACCAATTACAATTCAGACATAGGCAGATTGTATACAACATAACCTTTTTTGTATGTATCGAAATTCAACTTTTTTTTCTTTGGATCAAGGAATTCAATATCTAGTGCACTGATATTTTTCAATTTTTTTTTTGATAATTTGCTATTTTTCCACATGTGCAAAACAAAGAGATTGATTTTTGGTGAAAAACCTACATTCACAAGAAATAAAAAATAAATATAATAATAAAATTAGATTTATTTAAAATTGTGTGTGAAATGTGGGAATTGTTAGTAAATCAACACAAACACCAATGAAACGTATTATAGTAAAAATTTGATTCAAATAAACTACTCTAAGTTGCAGTTAAACAAATCTTTTAAGAACGTTTCATTGTCCTCTATTCTCAAGGATTTATTAAACCATATTGGCTATCAGATTTTGTATATGCACTATGGTTGTTAAAATGATAACTTGAGAAATGAGATAATATTCAACATGCAATCCAATTAAGTTCCTACATGAAACTAATGTGATGAATGCTATGATAATGGATATTATGATGAATGGATAATGATGTTAGATTATACAATGTAAATGCTATGATATGAAGCTAGGATGATTCTGCATATGCTCAAATGCTAACTATGAATATATTAATCTAAAATGCAACTATAAAGCAAAGTATGGTATAAAATGCAACTATAAAGCAAAATGTGATTCTAAGATGTAACTGTAGAGCAAAACATGTTATGAGAATGCAGCTATAAGACTCCAAATGCTCCAATGCTCAAATTTATTTCGGCATGATAACTCTACTCAAATGTGGGATGCAAAATACAATGCCAAAGTGTTGTATTTATAGCCTTTTCCAAGCATCTTGTGAGGTGGCAATGATCAACGGTCTAGATTCAAACAAGAAGGATGAACAGTGGAGATGAAGAAATAGAAGGTATTTCCTTGACCAAGAACATGTCAAATGGATGGAGGAATCTCTTGACCAAAGACAACATGCCAAATGGATGGAAGAATCAAGTGTGTAAGAGAAATACCATGTGTTTGAAAGTTTGTTGAAGAAGTGCATGAGGAATAAGCCATGTGTTTGAAGATAATTCTAATTAAAAGTTAGAATTATTTAATTTCATGTGATCTTGGTGAGGTGGCATGAAAATTTGTGGACATGTGCTTGAATTCCTAATCTAGGATTAATGAAACTTAATTAAATAAAACAAACTTATGGAAATTTGTTTTATTTAATTAAATTAGAATATGATTTTAGATTTGGAGAATTAGAAAAGAGTGAACAATATAAATAAAATGAGACTTTATTCATATGTAATCGAAATATTAATTAAATAGCTAGTATTTAATTAATTTAATGTCATGACCATTTTTAGGTATATACATTTTGCCCCTCTTTGAAGTGATGTGTTTACACATTGCTTCAAAGAACAATTTTGCTACTAGTACTGACAAAAAATTTCTGATATGCCCCAAACACTGATTTTCGAATGATAATGGATATATGCCCCTTGGGGATAAATCCAGTGAATTGGAATTTTGGGATTTTGGATTTTTGAAAATTTAGATGATTTTGTGATGATTTGATGATGATCTCAAAATTTTGTGCATCATAAACGATTTATCTCTCGAAAAATGATGTATAAGCCAACAGGTGATGATCTGATTAATTGATGCCCCTTTGAAAAATAAAAATAAAACATCCCCATAAAATGCTACTTAATTAACCTTAAAAGGTTAAAAAGTGTGATTAGAAAGTTCATTTGTGCATTTTGCAATTTGAAAACTTGTAAGTGAGAGTGATTTAGAAAACTTGGAGTAGAATGGTGATCTCCTACCACACACACAAGTTCGAGTGGGTCAGGCGCCACAACCACCCAACACCATACGGACCTCCGGTAAGTACCCTAAAAATTGCCTCGTATTTTGTGTAATTAATTTCCCGCTTGTTTTTCTTTGAATTCAGATTTTGAATTGTTCTAGCACATAGACATCCCAAAGTAGGGCATACATGGTCTATTATAGCGCATAGAATAGTCTATTGCATAGGGATAGCGATGTAGCGCATAGGATAAATGAACTAGCACATAGGGCACTTTTGCACATCGGGGCCCTGTTCTAGTGCATTGAGCAAATAAAATGGCACATAGAACCTCTATTCTAGTGCATTGATTAATTTTTTCTGGCGCATAGGGTTTTCCAGTGCATAGAAAGACTATTCTAGCGCATTGGTGAAGTTTTAGGCCAGATTGATGATTTTTCTGCTTAGACTCCTTGATGTCAATGATGTTTAATCGCGCCAGCCTTTGTGTTGATGATGATTGATGATGTTGATAGGTTAGATGTCCATTGATCTCATGATAGGTGAGATTCAATGATAAGATGATGATAATTTAACTCATGATAGGTGAGGTGCATTGATTGATTTGATAAACCTCATGATAGGCAAGGTTGAATGGATTGATTTGATAATCCTCATGATAGGCGAGGTGCATTGATTGATTTGATAAACCTCATGATAGGTGAGGATGAATGATAGATTGATGTTCACGAGATTTGATCAAAGTCTCACTAGAGTTGCTTAGATTGATAGGTTGATTGATTTGCGATTTTGTGATGATAGGAGCCATTGACTCGTTTGTAGATCAGAGAGAGGTTCCTGAGGACATGGGAGTTGATTTTCCATCTGACGTAGCCCAAGACAACTATTATTGCATGAAGTGGTTTGTCATATCTTATCGATATGCCCCAAATCAAGATTAATAGGGGGTTGTTGATAGCCTTAGTTGAGAGGTGGCAAAGTAAGCATAACACCTTCCATTTTCCCACTAGTGAGATTACAGTTACCCCTGAGGATGTATACCAGATTTTATGGATTCCTGTGGTTGGAGAGTTGGTTTTATATGATTCACATGAGTAGGGCAGGACTGATGCTTTGCATCAGGTTTTTGAGGATGATACCATATGCGGATATGAGATTCTGTGGAGGAACATGGTCGATGCATACACCACTTTTCCTTTTGTTCTATCCGATTTCATTGGATGGTTCCTTTGTCCTAATCGCAGGTCAAAGGGACTCTCAGTTGGATGGGGGCAGATCTTATAGAGGATGATTGTTCACGACACTCGATATGCATGGGGTTTTTGTATGCTTGCACACCTTTACCATGATTTGCACCAGGAGGTCTTGTTATCACCTGAAATTGCACCCTTGTTGAACCTGATGTTCAACACCTCAGTGTAACATGGGAAGACCTCTAAAGCTGTGGGTCACTTATAAACAGAGGTCAACCTCCGGAGAAGGCTGACTTCCTTTGGTGTCACCTAAACTACTGATTCTTTAAAGGGAAAGGGAGAAGGAGTGCATAAAAATAAAACTAACCCTATGGTGATACACCTAATTGAGAAGAGCAATGGGATACTTAGGTTACACTTGAAAATTGACAATGACCATAAGATTACACATCAAATTCTATAAGCTTAGCATTAATATTTCACAAACAGGTTTGATTCACACACTTTTTCAAAAAGGAAAAGATTTTCACAGAATAGAATCCGTGTGCGATTATATAAACACAGCTTGTGATTTGTATAATGATACTTTTGCAAAGGAAGGCATGAAACACAAGATAAAGTTATAAATGAATGAAAGAAATTCACAAAATAACTTTATCATTAACCTGAAATGTACGACACTTTGCAAGAACAGGATGGTAATTTGAATCATCCACAATGATCAAGGTAAACTTTGTATATTATGCTCTGAATGAGTTACAAAATTGTGCTAATATGAGAAAGGACTATAAAAGTCACAGAATTTTTGAAAAGCATAAGGAGAACTCCTCTACAAGAAGGCAAAAATGCCATATATACCAAAAAGTGTGTTGGCCCCTTTGGGCTTACAAAAATATCATCCTCTAGAAAAAGATCTGCCCTTAGATCTTTTAATGAAGTTAATTCTGCATTGAATGTATATCCCCGCTGTCCATGTTCGAGCCTCCTTGAAGGGCCGCTTTGAATTCTCTAAAGCATTAACATTAATGTTGATGCCCCTTTGCCAGTAGTGATCCCAGCTGTCACTGTGACTCACGACTTCTTCTTCCTTTGGCCTGATTCTTGCTCCAGATCTTTCTTCAAGTCGACTGTCTTCGAGAAGCAACATCCGACCTGCCCTATTAGATTCAAACACCATGTTCACCGAGCTGACTGATCACCTTCGATCTCTGAGTAGATCGTTATGCTCTATTGATCTCGTCCACATGGGGTAGTCAAACAGTCAAATGGCTCATGTTCCGTCCTTAGCTCCCTCTGATTGGTTGAACTTGTGCCATGTAGATTCCCAAATGGTCAAAGGTTGCCTCATCAGAATCGCATGTCAGTGAGACACTAATTGTGTCTCCCCGATGTGATTAGACCTTGCAGCAACATTCGGCAGGACATGCGACAGTCTACGAGACCCTATATCGAATGCAAAAGTCATATTGATCTCGCCCTCGTCATCGCCTAGATCATCATTAGAGACACATCGGGTTGGAAAGAGATCATCAGTCGGTAGGAGATCATAGAGAATGCTAAGAGTCCTACCAATATCCTTTTCCATGGCAAGTTGATCGCTATCGGCAAGACCTTCCATTGTCGGCAAGAGCTCATGCTGAAGGCAATATCTCTCGGCGAGCCCATTTCATCTCGGCAAGACCCTCGACTTTCAGCGAAACCTTTTGTCGAACTTCTTTCCTTCGTCGATGCCGTTTCAATTCGGCGAGACATCCTATCGATGAGACCCTATGGCGAATGACAAGAGTCTTACCGATGTCCCTTTCTATTTCGGAAAGACCATCAGCGGTCAGAAAGACCTTACACCAAGCACCAAACATTACATCGAGCCCCTTTTATTTCGGCGAGACCACCCTCGGTCGGGGAGACATCTCCCCGAAGACATCACCATTCGTCGAGACCACATGTTGGCAAGACATTTCACTTTCGGGAAGACCTCGTGGCGAGCCTTCTTGTTTTGGTGAGAGCCCATCCAATCGGGAAGACACTGCCTGGTCGGCGAGACCTTTCACCGAACCCTCATCTTGTCGCCGAGACCTCCTTTTGTCGGCTAGACCTGTAAGGAAATATAGGAGCGCATCTAGTGAAAACTCCATACAATAGTGCCTTCGGTAACTTTCATGTTGCCTCAAAGACACATACAACTATGTCCTAAAGCGGAAACAGACATAATTATTTCCCACATTAATCCTTCTGAGAGAAACACATGTGAATTCAATAGCAATCAACAACACATATGAAAGATACTACAGAATATAGAACACAAATATTTTACGTGGGAAAAATCCTTTCGGATAAAAAACCCCACTCTCCAAAGTTTGAGCCATTGTATTATTCAGCAACAAAAAGTTACAATATAGTTTCAGGCTCTTAGCCTTTTCAGAGATTACATCTTGTTCATCTGGATACAACTGGTAGCAAACTATCCCTGAGAGATCACTTCAAAGCAATCATGATCATGAGAGATTCCAACAGCTTAACTTTGCCTCTCAATCCTCTGCTTCGACCTCATGGCCTCAGCCTTTCGGCCAGCCACTCAGTCCTCTCTCAATCGTTTTCTCTCTGGCTCTCAGCTCTTCAGCTCCTTGGCTTATCAGCCTATCAGCTTTATCTACAGAACGTCCAATGCATACATATATTCATTCATTCACAAGAGGCTCTATGGAGTCATTCTTTTCTAACTATCAGATCAGATCAACCGAATCATCCAGCCCAACATCCTTTGATGTTTCCATTTCCTCGTGCTTTTGTTTTCCAACTTCCACACAGAAACGGTTCAACAAACGGTTCACATCCTGCTTTCCCTGATTGGTCCAAATTGCACCATGTAGGATAGTCTTCACTCAGTCAAGGGAATTCAACCTGTGTCACATGTCGGTGAGACACTAACTGTGTCTCCCCGATGCCACAGAGCCCATATCGTCTTTTTCGCCAAGATTCTTCACTATCGGCAAGACGTTACACCGAGTCTAGAAAGCTATCGCTCAGACTTCATCATGTTGCCAAGACATCACTCCGATAATCACAAGTTTCATCGACATCAGTATTCTCATCGGTGAGACAATCGCCATGATGAGACATCATATCGATGTTCAAAAGTCATATCTGTAACGCCAAATAAAAGCTTTGCACAATAGAAAACAAAGAAGATCATTAGAAGCACACATGCACACAATACTAAAATCTAAAATGCAAATTCATTCGTTAAGCAACAAAGAACATGGGAAAGTAAAAACGTAATTAAAACTAGAACAATCTCACCAATTTTCAAATGTAATTCCATGATTCATCTCGATTGCCCTTCTCCATTTTGCTTGTGTAGTATAATTGCCCTCAGATTTTCAAGTTCGTGCAAGTATAGCCTAAGATAGTGATTAGCAAAATATCGAAGATTCAAGACAAAGTGCTCTCAAAAGTTATAAAATTCATGAGAGAGATTGGAATGAAGAATGACAAATCAATTTATAGAAAATTGATTATTCGAACGACAGGCCAAGATCGAAAGATCAACGGATGGTTGAGATTGACTAATTAGACATGCATTCTAATAACTGACAGTGATGACATGAGTGATTTGAATTAGAAATAGAATTAAAGATTAAATAAATGATTTAATCTTGGTTAAACATTCGAAAACATAAGAAATATCTTGCATGACAAAGATAAAGATTGATTATAGCGACTCTTGTTGAGGCATACGCACAACATAATTAATTAAATAAGAATATTTAAATTGAAATCGCGTAACCCTGCGCAATTGAGTTAGAGCTGATTATTCTTGGCGAAGAAGTTACTCAAGACAACCACTCGGACATTAAATCAATAGTTAAGCGAGCCCGATTAAAATAGATGTAAATTAGAGTAAAAGTGAATACTAGATAACTCACATAATTATCTAAAATATAGAGGAATGTGTTAAAATAGAATTAATGAATTAAATAATTCATTAATTGAAGACTCGATATTCGAAGAATAATTAAATAAATAATATTTATTTAATTAAGTGATGAAGGGATTTTAAATGAATAATTAAATAAATAATGAATTTATTTAATTATAGTTGAAATATGATAAAGAATAAATTAAATAAGGATTTATTTAATTTAATAAGAGAAGAATAAGGTTAATTAGTAACATAATTAAATAAAAAGCGTTTATTTAATTAATCAGATAGAATAAAGAAAAGTGTGAATTAATTAAATAATTAAGATTATTTAATTAATAGAAGAATTAACAGAAGATGAATTAATTAAATAATTGACATTATTTAATCATGACCATGAAGAATAGGAATTATGAAGAATATGGAAGTCGCAGGCCTAAACCAGATTTCGGTGTCTACATTTGCCCCTCTTTGATACAATGTCATTTAGGCATTGTGTCAAAGAAAGTTAATAAAAATATGCCCCAGTTATGCCCTAGATTAAAACAGGTGAAGGTATGCCCCCTCGGGAAAATGGACAAATTTATGAAATGTTCAAAAAAATTTGGAAATGCTCCCGATTAATCCAGTAGATAGGCAGAAATGCAATGCAGTTGACGGAATTGGGTTCGGAAATGGGAGGGATGGGTACGGGATGATAGAAAATGGAAGTTTACATGGCCAGTAGGAAAGAAATGCCACCTAAGCCCTAGGTATATATTTGAATTGGGGTGAAAAACTATTCATTTGCACCCACCTAGCTTAGAGATTTGAAAATTTCCTTTGACTTTCAGTGACGATGTCTCCAGTTCCAGCCACCCATCATCGTGCATACAGGATCCGGACATACCAAAGACCAGCCGGCGCGGACCCCCTGGTATGGACCTAAAACTTTCCTTTTGAAATTTTTTTATTTGCGCGTTATTTAATGCATTTAATTCAATTTTTAGTTATGCGTCATTTTTCATTTTGCACCGCATGTGTATGCGTGAACGACGCATTTGACCATGAAAAGCTGCATTTGAAAGTTCACGCCGGTCATTTAGAATAGGCTTTAGCGAATAAACACATCTGTTTATTTTTGTTACGCATTTGACATTTTGCAACGCATGTGCATATTAATAACCGCATTTGTTTATTTTGATACGCATTTGATTTCCTAAAACGCATGTGCATAGTTATAGCCGCATATGTGTGTTTAGAAACACATTTGACATTATGCAACGCAAATGATATTTTTATGACGCATGTGATTAATATGAGCCGCATTTGCTTAAAAATGATGCATATGTAATTTGTGAACCGCATTTGTGGAAAAGCGACGCATGTGTAAAAGAATGACGCAGTTGCATTTTATGTTAAAACAGTCAGTTTGCATTAGAATAGATGATTCAGGCTAACATGAGGTATGTATAATGTTGTTGCAGGTTGTATTGGACTCTATCTATACACGGGAGTCGAGACCCATGACGTTTCGATTCAGAGACAGCTTGCGGCCGGCCGAGCGACGGACTCTATGGCATTTGGGTTTGTTGCATGTGACCGATATGCCCCAGATTTGGGCAAATCGGGGATTACTGATAGCGTTATGTGAGAGATGGCACTCGGAGACATCGTCCTTCCACTTACCAACTGGAGAGGCCACGGTGACCTTAGAGGATGTATACAGGATACTGAGACTGCCGATTAGAGGCACATGGGTAGTCTATGATACCTAGAGGGGTATAGTTGAGATGTGCAGATATTACCCCCATGCCGACATTAGACAGCTAGGGGTTGATGACTATGAGATTAGGTGGCAGGTATTGGCCCAGAGGTATAGACAGTTAGACTGTCTAGTAGCGACACTGATAGGTGGTATTGTACTGCTTGACCGCCGAGGTCATGGATTTCCTGTGGGATGGGGGGAGATGTTAGTGGGCATGCTCGAGCGCCGAGTTGTATATGCCTGGCGTTCCTGTGTGCTAGGGATGTTGTACTTCCACCTTCACGATATTGCCTACTGAGAGGAACAGTCGATGAGATACGGTACCACGCTCCTGATGGTATGGGCGTGGGAGCATATTGCTATTTTCAGACCACCTATTACAGTAGACTTGGCTTGTGGAGCTCCATACACCTTCCGTTATGTGGGGGAAACTACACAGCATCATATTGGGGACACAGGTTACTTTAGACATGCTATAGACACCATGCAGGAGTTTACATGGAGACCGTACCTAGGCTGCGAGGTGTAGTCAGATGAGGGCGAGCACTTGCCCTTTTGTCGACAGACACAGTATTTGGTGGGACGGACAGTGTCCCATATGCACATTATAGAGCGACAGTTGCCAGACTGGGTACTGAGACAGTACGGAGAGGTACAAGATGTACCTCGAGGGAGAGCCGAGTTTGCTAGGTCGTCACGAGAGGTCCTGCTATGGGGGCCAGAGATTCCAGTCGCCACTGCAAAGGCAGATATTGATGGTTTACAGGAACTTCCATGGAGATGGAGGGACATACCAGCAGATCCAGGGACCACTCCAGCTTATGATCGGTGGTGGGCAGTACACAGGCCGATTCCCTTGACAGATCCAGGGTAGCCAACACCGGTAGAGTGGTGTGGGACAGGTCCCAGAGGCAGGCGAGGTAGAGGGAGAGGCCGAGGAGGCAGAGGAGGCCGTGGTGATGGAGGGGATGATGGCAGAGGTGGCTGACGTGGAGGTAGGAGAGGGAGGCGTGGTCGACGGGGACGAGGACCAGCCTTGTCACTGATCCGAGAGGAGAGGAGGATGTGGCTATGCTAGATGTGGCTAGAGGTGGTGAGGAGGAGCAGCTAGCAGACGCTGTTATCCCAGACATCCCATACATCCCAACAGAGGCAGAGGCAGGTGCCGAGGAGGCAGGCAAAGAGGAGGGAGGTGCCAAGGAGGCAGTTGGAGAGGAGGCAGAGGTTGATGCCCTTGGGTTGCTAGGTGCCTACCAGGAGGACGATGATGATGATGATGATGATGATGATGATCAAGAGCAGGAGATTCGAGATCAGATCCTGGAGGAGATCGATGAGGAGGAGGATGGGAGAGACAGGGCTAGACAGGATGAGAGAGAGGCAGAGGATCCAGATATGGATACATTGCGAGCCCAAGTTGCCTCCTTGGAGGGTCAGATGAGAGTGTTGATGGCCGAGAGGGATGCCTACAGGGTAGAGAGAGACAAAGCCTTGATGGACAGGGATCGGGCTATAGCCCGGCGGCAGGAGACTGAGCAGAGATTCATAGAGCTCAGGTCATTATGCACAAGACCATCAGCAGCATTTGCCAGAGAGTTGGTTAGAGCCGGAGAGAGGGAGAGATACTACCAGGACTTATATGAGGCAGAGGTTCCCCTAGAGAGACAAGCTCCCAGTTTTTCAGCGGCACACAGTAGCAGGTCCCAGACTAGGACCCACACACGGACGGTTAGCATAGAGAGGGTGGATCGGCCACGTAGAGTAGGGCCCTATGACAGACCTCCCACAGCTCAGAGATCAGCAGGTTCCCAGCATCATTCTCCCACACACTCCCGGCATGATGGCAGTGGCAGTTCAGGATAGAGATACTGCTTGAGATTATTTTGAGACATTGTATTTTGGTCTTATAGCCTGCAGGCTTCCATGTATTTGTGATACATTATGACATTGTGATGTGACACATTTGAGCGATATATATATATATATATGATTTTGGCGGTGATTCTCATGATATGCATTTCTATGTACGGATTATGTAGTCTTTATTTATACATGTGATGTTTATATGATATGCCTATGTGATGGATGAGTATATGTATTTTATGATGTTTATGCAGCTAATGAGATAATGTTGATCCTACATGATGCAGGGTTCTATATGATGTATGATCCTATATGATTATGAGATGCAATGTGATGTTATATGTATAATGTAGATGACATGTGTGTTAATGTAAATGTAATGTGATGCACGTATTTACAGTTGATTTGTACATGAAATGCTTATAATATGTATTGGTTTTTAATGATTATTGTCTATGATGCCATGGTGATTTAGATGTAAAATATGCCAATATGTATGAATGTTTCTAACATGTATGTTGATGCAGGATGATGTACACCGTTTTGTGTCACAGGACTTCGTCATAATGCAAGAAAAAGGAACTGTTAGTGTGGAAAGAAAGATCGACAAAGAAGGAAAAGACAGAAGATAGATGTTAGTATTAGGAATCTTTGATATTTTTCCGTATCACAAAAGGTATTGCACTTTATCATCATTGGGCGGGACTAATACAAATGGAGAAAAACACCATGATATGACATAGATCAAGGTGTGCAAGGTCATCCACTTGTTGATAACAGACAGTCGCGGACAAGGATTGTCACCAACTCATATCAAGGACACAAGTTGCCCGAGTCTTTTTGTCGAGACAAACCACATACAACAAACAAAAGAAAAAGACGGGTCATGAGATGTCATTGCTCCTCTAAATCCTTCATGGGACATCCTTGAGGAAACTAGTAACATGACTCAAAATCAAATTTATAAGACAGTCAACAGACAGCAGTCAAGGAAAACAAAATTCTGATACATCGTTGCTTCTCTAAATCCTTCATGGGACATCCTTGAGAAAGCTAGTAACATAATTCCTAGTCATCAATTCAAGATAAATGATAAGATAAATAAGCCATAGAGTCAAAAAGCCAGTAAAATATTTGCCAAAACTTGATCTTTTTTGTTTGATTTGTTGATTGATAGAGGGACCAATTGATAGAGCCTGATTGCAGGAGATACACATACCGGATAAGACTGTGAGTCTGGTTTCGATGTTATGACTATCTGTATAAGGCATGACAAAGCCTGGTTTCAGAAAGACATGTATCGTATAAGATGTTGAGTCAGATACCGTTGATGTGATAACCTGTGTAAGACTATGTTTGATTGTTTGACCTTGTCGATTATGTAGGAAGGACTCATCCTGAATAAGACATAGGTTGATTGTTTTGATAACGTCTGTTGCCAAGAAGGACACATCCTGTAGCAGACTGTAGTTGATCTGTTTTGAATTGTTTTGTTTGGCTAGTTGTTTGATTTGACTTAGAGACATTGTTGACTTATTCATCGATTGATGGCCTTGCCTACATTATACACGCAGAGACCTCGTAGTTCGACTTGACTTGACCGACAAGACTAACTACAAATAGAAGACGTGTGTGAAAGTGAATGTGACGAACCCTAATGGACTGACCTAGTGCGGCCTCGGGGGCTCATCGATTGATGGCCTTTCCTACGTTATACACGCAGAGACCTCGTAGTTCGACATGACCAATGACCTTGTCATATAGACATATGGATTGAATCATGAATTTACACAGACAAACCTAAACGGACTAACCTAATGCCTCGAGGGCACATCGGCATATGGCCTTGCCTACGTCCAGTCATAGAGGCAATGTAGTTCGACAAATGACAAAGAGTGACAAGTGTGACTGACTCTGACTCTGTTTTTGGATTTTTGAAATGTTTTGATTTTTTTGTCCTTTTGAAGTTTTATGATGTTTTTGTGTTTTCTCAGGTCATTTTGCAATGTTTTTTGGGTTTTCCATGGTTTTACGTCTTCAACACAGCCAATGTAAGAACCAATATGACACACGTCAAGTGTTTGCCCCCAGTCGAGTATAAGACCAACTGACTATGAATAGGGTAAAACGAGGGATATGAAATGCTCTTGATGTCAATCGTTCCAAGTTATGGGAAAGACTACCACTTATTACGAATGATATATACAAGCGATGGATATGAAAGATAAGGGATATGTACAAGGATAGGTAGTATGTATAGGGTAGCGGACTATGTACAGGGTAGATTAGAATAATAGTAGACAAAGGAGCAGGGTTGAGTACACATGGCGCCTGTTTGCCAGGTTTTCACCATGGTACCTATCCAAGGCGCCACTGAAGTGGTTTTCACCATTGGACGAATGATTTGTCTTTACTATTTTCCAGATTATCTAATTTTTTTGGTGTTACCAAGACGCCTGTTTGCCAGGTTTTCACCTTGATAACGATTTTTTTGTGATTTTCTGATTTTTTTGTATTTTTGCTAATTAAGACAAAGGCTCCCAGAAGCTATGCGTAGAACTTCTTCAGATGCATACTATTGATTGGTGAGGACAATGGTTCCCCTTCAAGAGTAGAGAGTTGGTACGCTCCTGATCCAAAAGCTTCTGTGACAATATAAGGTCCTAACCAATTAGGTTCAAACTTTCCTGGTTTGTCTCTTTCTGCTTGATTCTTTGGGTTTTCCATTAAAACCAGGTCACCAATGTCAAAGTTTATGTTCAAGACCCTCCTGTTATAGCTACGATGAAGGCAATTCTGGTATGCTTGAAGATGGTCTAGTGCCTTCTGTCTTCGCTCATCTAAAAATTCTAGCTCCTGGAGTCTCGACACTCGGTACTCTTCATCATCAATGTGGCCTTTCAGGGATACCCTTAGGGAAGGAATCTCAACCTCAATAGGAAAAATGGCTTCAAACCCAAAGAGACAAGTGAATATGGGGTAGCACCAGTGGGAGTACGGATACTTGTACGATAAGCCCATAAGGCAGGGTTAAGTTAAATGCCAGCCACGACCAACATCATTGACAGTCTTCTTGAGAATTCTAATGATGGTCTTGTTAGATGCCTCCGCTTGGCCGTTACCTTGTGGGTAGTATGGAGTGGAAAAGTGATGTTGGATATGAAATTCATCACACAGGTGGTGTACTTCTTGGTTCTTAAATGGGCGCCATTATCAGTGATTATGGACTGAGGGACACCATATCGACAGATGATATAGTTTAGGATAAATCTAGAAATCGGCCGGGTAATGTATGTCATAGAATGGCCTCAATCCACTTCGTAAAGTACTCAGTGGCAGTGATAATGAACTTGTGTCCATTAGATGATGTGGGGTGGATCTTACCTATGAGGTCGAGTCCCCATTGGGCAAAGGGCCATGGTGACGTGATAGGACGGAGCTCCTGTGTTGGGGCATGTATCAAATCTCCATGAACTTGGCATTGGCGGCATTTTGTTACAAAGACATATGAGTCTTTTTCCATAGTAGGCCAATAATAACCCAGTCTCATAATATTTTTAGCTAAGGTAGGACCGCTAGAATGGGAACCACATATACCCTCATGCACCCCATTAAAGGTTGCTTGTGCTTCAGTAGAATCAAGACATATCAGTAGGGTATTATCTAAGGCACGTCTATATAGGGTGTCTCCGACGATGGTGTATTTGGCTGATTTGCGGAGGAACGTCCTACGTTGGTTATTGGATAGGCCAATGGGTATGACTTCGGCATGAAGGTAATCATAGATTTCTTTGTACCATGGGGAATCGGGACCAACGATGTCACACACCATTTCAGAATCTGGGATATCGTAGGCTGGGACCAAAAGCTGTTCCACCAAGAACTCAAACTTAGGCACGTTGTTAGGAATATCAAGAAGTGATGCAATTGTAGCCATAGCGTTTGCTGCCCTGTTTAAAACCTGAGGTATTTGATGAAATTCAACTTTGTCAAAGTACTCTTTAAAACTATCAGCCATGCGCTTATATGGAGCAAGCTTCTCATCCTTAGTCTCATAATCATCATTTACCTATCTGATTACTAATTGAGAATCGCCATAAACCTGTAAAACCTTAATCTTCCACTTGACCGCCATGCGTAACCCTGTCACCAGAGCTTCATACTCTGCCATGTTGTTAGTGCATGGAAATGCAATCCTAAATGACTTAGGGATGGAATCACCCTGTGGTGTGATAAACAATATACCAGCCCCTGAACCATGATTTGTATGTGAGCCATCAAAGTACAGTTTCCATGTTATGTTTGTGTTAAATGTGCATATGAACTCATCAGGAAAGTCTGCAACTAATGGGTGATTTGCCTGTATGGGTGCGTCAACTAATTGATCAGCAATGACCTGTCCTTTAATAGATTTTCTTTCTACATACTGGATATCATACTCACTAAGTATCATTACCCACTTGGCCAGTCGCCCTGTTAATGCTGCCTTCCTGAGAAGATATTTCAAAGGGTCTATTTTAGCAGTCAGCATTGTTTGATGGTTTAGCATGTAGTGCCTCAGTTTTTGGGTACCAAATACTACTGCAAGACATGCACATTCAATGTTACTATAGTTGAGCTCATAACCAACCAAAGTCTGGCTGATATAATAGACTGCCCTTTCATGACCTTCATCGTCATTTTGTGCAAGCAATGCTCCAAGTGATGAATGGGTTGCTGTAATATAAAGAATCAATGGTCTTCCTTCAACAGGTGACATTAAGACAGGTGGTGTGAGTAAATACTCTTTAATCAGTTGAAAAGCCTCTTCACACCTAGCTGTCCATGCAAAGGGTACTCCTTTCTTAAGTAGATGTTGAAAAGGATGTGTCTTGTCTGCTAGCTGCACTATAAATCTTCTGATAGATTGCAACCTTCCCTGTAATGTCCTTAGTTGACTAAGATTGTTGGGTGGTGGCATGTCCATGATTTCTTTTACCTTAGCAGGATCTACTTCAATGCCTCGTCTAGAAATGATATAACCTAACAGCTTTCTTGACTTGACTCCAAACACACATTTCTTTGGATTGAGTCTCACATTATACTTCTTCAGCCTCTGAAATACCTTGTCTAAAACATGTAAATGTTCTGCCCTTGTCTTGGATTTTACAATAAGGTCATCGACATAATCCTCCATACAAGTGTGTACTAGATCATGAAAGATAGTAGTCATGACACGTTGATAGGTTGCTCCTGCATTCTTGAGTCCGAAGGGCATAACATTCTAGCAATACGTTCCCCAAGGACAAGTGAAGGCTGTCTTAGGTTTATCTTCAGTGGCAATTTTGATCTGGTTATATCCTGAGAATCCATCCATAAGGGACAACATCTCGTATCCTGCTGTCATGTCAACTATCATGTCTATATTAGGAAAAGGGAAGTCATCCTTAGGGCAAGCTTTGTTGATATCTCTAAAATTAGTGCAAATGCGGATGCCCCCAGCTGGTTTGGTAACTGGTACAAGATTGGAAATCCAATTTGCATAGTCAATAGATCTGATGAAACCAACGTCTAAGAGTTTCTTGAGTTCTGCCTTGACTAATAAAGCAATTTGTGGATGCATTTTTCTCAACTTCTGTTTTACTGGTTTGGCACCTGCTTGTAAAGGCAAGTGATGTAGAACAAGTTCAGGATCTAACCCCGGCATGTTAGCATATGACCAAGCAAAATTTATCTGTCTCTGTTCAAAGAAGTCGTGGAACTCTGATTTCTCTTGTGTTGTCAATGACGCTGCCAAATAAATCAGTCGCGGATTCTCTTTTGTGCCTATGTTGACTTCTACTGATTCTTCTACGAGCATGGGTGACTTTTCCTGTGCAATGGGAAGAATGTTCAAACCTCCATCCTTAGGCGCCTCAGAGAGGTTTTCACCTTTGGATGCGTCCTTTCTTTTTACTTTTTCATTGTCTAGAGGTGCCTTTCGGTTTTCACCTAGAGACTCATCCTTTTTATCTTGTTTATTCTTTTTCTCATTTTTGCGACTGGAGGGTTGAACAGATTCCCCAAAATATGCTTTATTGTCCAAGTCAATGGTAAAACCAACTTTATGATCTCCGTTAGGTATGCCTTCACATAATCCCAGGAACTCAGCAATTGCTTCGTCATTCTCAAAAGTGTCTAAGACGGGTGCGTCTTGTTGATCCCAATCAATGAGCTGAGGGTAGACTAATGGCATGTCATCGTCGGAGTTATCGAAGTCTAATGGGGTCAAGGTAAAGATTGAATTATTCATGTGGTTACAAAAATCTTGTACCAGGTCCTCTTTGCTCTTAGGTTTGGGTCTAGGTGGGTGAATATGTGGGCCTAACGCCAGGGTTTGACTATCAGAAACAAATGGCTCAGGTTGCCAAGAGGTAGGATCAAGTGATTCCCAATAATAGTGTTTAAACCATTCCTCTTTTGTCATTTTCTTTGGTGGACAGGAATTTAAAGGATTGGGTGAGGAACTTAACATCAAGTCAAGTTCTCCAAATAATTTGTCAAGGTACATGGAAGAAGTAGAGGATAAGGAATCCAACTCATAATCATTAGAATCGGGGGAGTCACAATGATGTTGGTCTACTGGTTCGTGAGATGTCTTAATATCTTCTGAAGCACACACTTCCTCAAGTAAGGTTGATAGAGTACTAGGAATGCCAATCTGAATCAGTTGAAACCCTAGCCCTACTCCTTTTGGCCATTGAGAAACAAATATTGGTTCAATTCTGCCATCTTGGTTTAAGCCTAAACCACTTTGTCCATCATATCCTTTGCTTTGCATGATTTTGAAACCCTTTCCATATAGACTTGTAGGAATATGAGCAAGTAAGAGTGGTTTCTCTTCATCTTCCCTATACAGCCAGGAAGTGACATCTTCTGCATCGACATCCTCTTTGCTTAATTCACCCCATTTAGTGAAAGTTGTTGTGGGGGGAACATGTATAGTGATCATAGACTGTCCCCTACCTATTATAGGTAGACCATATGACTTAGGAGGAACCAAATGGCTAACACAATAAGAAGTCTTCATGTAATACTCTCCACAACCCTTGTCTTGGATCTCGACCCTAGGAGTGGTAGGAAGTGAGGGTGAAACAGATGTTCGAGTGAGTGTGGATGGGTCAACATAAGAAGATGGATTAGACGGTGAGGCCTCTTGGTTGACTGGCACTTGACATTGAGGGATCTCCTTTAGATTGGTGCAATACTGGAAAGGATCGGGATCACCATCTATAGTTATTTTGGTGCCATTGTAAGGGAATTTAAGACACTGATGATATGTGGAAGGGACCGCCTTCATGGCATGAATCCATGGTCTACCTAGCAGAAGGTTATAAGGGAGGGTGAGATCCAAGACCTGGAACTTTGTCTCCATTACCGCAGGACCAATTCTGATAGGAAGTGTTACCACCCCCTTTGATTTTCGTTCTTCATCATCATAAGCCTTAATGACAATACTCTTAGTGGTGTCTACGCATGCTTCTGAGATACCTAATGCCTTAATCAATTTTAAAGTGCATAGATTTAACCCTGCTCCTCCATCTACCAAAACTTGTCTAACCTTGGTGTCATCAACAAGGACTTCTAGATGTAAAGGGTCATTGTGGTTCGTCTTGTCCATGGAATAGTCTTGTTCAGAAAACGTGGCATGATGATTATTGGTCAAGTAGCCCACCATTTCTTGGAAACGATTGACATCAAGGTCATTAGGGACCGTGGTGTTCTGTAAAGCCTTATCGAGGATAGATCGGTGTTCCGGAGAGATACGCAACAATTCCAAGATTGAGATTTGGGCTGAGGTCTTCCCCAATTGGTCAAGTAGGTTATATTGTAACTTGGAAGGTTGAGGTGTTTGCTGTGATGGAGGGCCTAGGATAGTAAACTTAGTACGACGAGTATTGACTGCACACTTAGGATTAGCATTGATAGTAATGGTATTGATGTTTTGATCAGCGGCATGAAGGCAATGAATGATTTTGGCGCTATCATAGTCATGTTTGATACTCACATAATTGGCCGACATATTGGTCTTAGTACTTGAACTGGGGACAGTTCCTTTCCCATGGTCATGTAGTGGGTTTGAAAAGACTTGATGATCAGTGTTGGATGTCTTTTGTTTTTGTCCACTAACCTCAATAATTCTCTTGTCAACAAGATCCTGTATGATATTCTTCAGTTATCGACAGTTTTGTAGGTTATGTCCCTTAGTCCTATGATAATCACAAAAGGCATTGTCATCCCACCAAGCTGGTTTAAACTGTCCTGGATCGTATTGTCTTGGTTCCTGCAGCTGTATGAGGTTGTGTTGTAACAGTTGTTTGAACATCGACTCAATGGGTTCCCCTAAGGGAGTGAACTCACGTTTTTGAAATCTCCTTGGTTGTGGACGTTGAGTATTTGAGACCGTGTTAGGAGGTTGATTGATAACTTTAAGCGTGTTGGAAAAATAATGAGGTCCTTGTAATGTGAGGAGGGGTCTTGCTTGTAGTGTTTTAGCATCAACCACCCCATCATTGGTGACATTTTTGTTGCGAGACCAGAATCTGTTTCTGTCAGTGGGGGTGTTTTGTACGATTGGGTTTCTATTGGATGTTGTCATTTTGATTTCACCATTTTCAATGAGATCCTTCTCTATTATCACCCCTTTTTCCACGAGTTCTGAAAAAGATATGCAACAATGTACCCTTAAGTTACTCCTGAGTTTTGGATGAATGTTTTCTTGAAACATTGTAACCTTTTGTTTTTTGGGTATCTCGACAGGACACCTACTAGCAATAGTTCTCCATCGCTGGAAGAAAGCAATGAATGTCTCACCTTCATCTTGTGTTGTGTGGCACAAGGTTACTATATTTATCTCATGGTCAATGTGGAAAGAGAATTGCTCCAATAATTTCTCGACTAGTTCCCCCCAAGATCTAATGCCAGAATCTAAACCCAAAAACCATTCCAATGCAACTCCTACAAGACTTCATGGAAATAGCCTCATAAGATACATGGGGTCGTAAGCGACATCTATGCATATGGTAGAAAATTCCCTGATATGTTCTACTGGATTGCGTTTGCCATTGTACTTAGGAAGATTCAGTATGACATATCCGTGAGGGAAAGGTGTCATGTACAATGATCTATCAAAAGGGAATGGGCATATGTCCTTTGGTGAAAATGATTTCAGAGTTGAGACCGACATGTTATCCATTTGCATTTGTAATGCGTGCATTTGTGTTTGTAGGACGTCAACTTGGGTCAAAGATGTGCTAGGAGGATTATGCGGATCCATGTATGTATTCTGAAATCCAAAGTCTCGTGATGGGTTTTGATTGAACGTTGGCATCTGAGGTGGATTTGGATTCAGAATGTTGGTAAATGTATTCTTGTCTGGTATCTGCATAAATTGGTGTTGACCTGGGTTCTGTGTAAATGGGTTCCGAGCACCACTCTGTGAGAAGGGATTCTGATTCAGAATCGATGTGAATTGGTTTCGACTTGGAATCTGTGTGGACGGATTCTGACTATCAATCTGTGAAAAAGGGTTCCGATTTGGAATCGACATAAATTGGTTTTGACTTGGAATCTGTGTGGACGGATTCTGACTACCAATCTGTGAAAAAGGGTTCTGATTCAGAATCGATGTAAATTGGTTTTGACTTGGAATCTGTTTGGACAGATTCTGACTACCAATCTATGAAAAAGGGTTCTGATTGGGAATCGATGTAAATTGGTTTTGACTTGGAATCTGTGTGGATGGATTCTGACTACCAATCTGTGAAAAAGGGTTCTGATTCGGAATCAATGTAAGTGGACTCTGACTACTAGTTTGAAAGAGTGGATTTTGATTGCCATATTGGAAGGAGGGAATGCCCCCTGTTTGTGTAATCCTTGGTATAGTACTAGTGATTTGAGCACTAGGTATGGCCATCGACTGTGGTAAGGTACCCATGATACTAGCAGTAGGTAAGGTTGTTGATTGTGCACTTGTGACACTGACATATGAGGTATGGACTGGGGTTTTAGGTCTTTTACTCCCAATAAGATGATGATGCCCCTGTAGTGAAATTAAATCCCGATGTCATGCTAGATATAACAAATGGGGACGTATGGACCGTTGTACTCTGTGTAGATGTGCTAGATGGCATAGTTATGTTGACCTGAGGTATAGTAGTACTAGCAGTCGTGGTATTTGTCCCTTGTGTAGGTTGAGTTTGTAAGGTGCTAATGTCAAATCCTGGAGGTAAGGTAGCACCTTTAGCTAGCAATTTTCCTAAAAACTGTTGACGATCATTTGCTAGGTACTCATCTACAAAGGAGGAAAACTCAGGGTCCTGTGCGGTAGCCTCTATGTCTTCTACTGCAATATGTCCTTGAGTGTTTCTAGTGGTGAATTTGTCTAATAGAGTCTTATATGGGGTCTTGAAGAAAATGGATTGATGAGGCACTTTCGTTTGGGTTCGACATGTTTCTCTCTCTCTTCTCTTAGACCTAGTTTCAACCATATAGACAAGCTCAATGTCTGAGGAAATGCAAGACTATATCTAGAAGCGTATGACTCTGATGCATGTTTTGGGATTTTTCATATGCAAATAATGAATGTCTAGGATGACACTAGTCTAGACTCTAAAGATGCAAAGTCTAAGCAAGACCTAAAGAGTGATCAATTCTATAGAAGCCAAGATGGAAAGGACCAAGCGCACAAGAAGTCAAACCAAGGTGTCAATTTAGTGAAGTCAAGGAACCAATGTAGGACGAGGATCAAAGACAAGTTGATTTTCCTAACTAGACTGATGAGCTAGGATGACTCTCTGTAGGACAAAGTATAAGATGATAGGACTAGGTTCAATGACAATTTTTGTTGACACTATGA
>VDFB02114881.1:0-45894 GCA_007258455.2 Sequoia sempervirens
TAGGCCGAATGCTCCATTTGACCTTCTTGAACCCGTTAAACACAATTTGCCTTGCCTGATTGATGAGGGTAAAAAATTTAGGCAACAGAGTCACAAGGATGGAAGGATCAATTGAAGGTTACTGAAGATAAGGTTTCTCAAACCTTATTTTTCTTTGATACCACTGATAAGTTTGTTCAATATGTAATAACCCTAACCTCAGGCCAAGATTATTATTGAATATCCAAGTTTGACAATGTTTTTTGTCAAACTATCTTTGCATGGTTAGGATTTAAAATGATTGGAACTTTGTATATGCAACTTTAGACCAATGGCCATAATATGGATTGCAGATATAAATGCTTAACCACAATGTTGATGTATTTTCAAATACAAGAACTGAGATACATATATATATATATATATATATATATATAAAATCAGGAATACTCAAATGCATTGCATCTTTGTGTCTCAGGTAATACAAAATGAAATATGGTAAGTGTCTTTCAAGATTAAATATATATTTCAGGCACTCAATACATAACAGTAAATACCTCTTAATCTACTAACTCGGATTGTTATCCTTAGCTTGATAAGTTTGGCTTTGTCCGCAATTAAAATTTTAAAGATGGCAAATGCAAAAGTCTTGAGCTTTCCTTCCCAAATATGGTCGGATTCCTCAAATATAATCAATTGTGTTGGTGAATAAATCCTCCCAATATAATTTACATTCTTTATATTTGGCCTGATTCCCTTTTAATATTGGCGTTGGTTTAAATCCATCATGATTACATTAGCAGACAGTGTCATTATTTCCATCTCCATTGATGTAGTGATGAGACAACCCGAGAATACCTAGAAATGACAAGTATGGTAGCGGCGGTTCTATCTCATAATGATTACCACGAATTTCGTGGAATATACATAACTCATATCATCACTTGATAATTCATATCCTTTTTATGATAGTAACAACCCATGAATCCTGCTTGTGTAAAAATAAATACAAATACAAACCCATTATTCCATGAAGTTCCATGCTCTAAGCCTGAAGTGTCCGTTAGTTGGATAAGCCACGTCAGGTGTTTACCTCTCCTCTATGTAAGCATCCTTGAAGCCTTCGACCAACAATCAGAAATAGAGATTCGTGAAGCTAGCACATGATAATGAAGATATAAACTTCCGCTAGGATATAAAATGCATAGGATGAGAAATATACATGAATGTATGCCGATATCAGTCTCCAGATACCCTCACTCTCCCAGAGAATAGAAAACTAGAAACCAATATTATAAATGTTATAGCCTTTGTTTGATTCCACTAAGAGTATCAGAGCTGCCAGCCAATACGAAATGAGGAATATCTGCATATTTAAAGCCCGCACTGATGAGGGTATCGCCCAATGCCTGTACCGTGGCTCGATACTCCTTTAAGACATTGCAATATAGCACGTATGAAGCCCATTAATATTCTGAACAGACCCACGATGATGGCTAGGAAATATATGGATGACTAATCATATTCTTCAGATAACGACTCATCTCATGTGCATAAATTCCCCGGTATGTATGCAACTTACACAATATAAATCTATGTCAACTCTATGGTAACCTTGACCCATTAAATATGCGTGACCAATTCTCCAACCATATAAATATTCACCAGAGTATCCTTGCATATTGCAAACCAACTGCGTATTTAATAATTCAAACCTCATAAATACCAGTCATGTCATGTCTGGGTTTTCGTCTAGGCATGATCTTCCATTCTAAGAGTTTTCATTCTCAGATTCAATACCAAAATCCCAAACTGTATTCAATTTCCCGTAATGACTATTCCATTCCCCCAATCACCTTTTATTTGCCAACTTTTACTTTTTCAAACTGAATTATTATTAAAGCTTAAGATTTATTAAGAATATATTATTTATTTAATTAAATAATTAATAAGCCTTAAAGAATTAATAAATACTTCATTAAATATTGTGAGTTATCTTTTGGTGGTGGTAATGAATTATGGAATCCATGTGACTATACTAGCATTCCATTGACGCAAGTGAGTGAGTTTCACCTTGATTGCGTTATGCAGTGTGCTCACCATTTTTCTTTTAGCTTGGGTATGAATGATCTAATGGCATATAAGTAATGGTTTGATAAGGGATTGTCTAGTCCACTATGGTATGATGTGTTTCCAACTTCAGGTGATGAACCCAAATTTTCCAAGTCTCCTACTTTGCTTTCTTCAGATGCTTGCTTCTAGAAATAGGAACCTGAGACTTGGCTTATTTGGATTCTAGTGGGTATTGGAGTGGCACAATAGAAGTCAATAGGTATTGGGTATGATGGACTTCTGATTTGGCTATGGGATCTAGGGGTTGGTATGGCTAGTAGACTGCTTCTTTTTACTATAGGGTTTGACTAAGTTACAGGGTATAGTGGTAACATGTTGACGCCACAGGATTGTGATAGAGCATTCTACAGGTTCATTTGGGATCCTGACATTTGGCTATGGGTATGCAGGTGTGGATTGGTTGGGCACAAACAATCTCTGGGAAGGGAAAAATCTAAAAACCCAAAAAGGCATTACAAAAGGAATTGAGAGCTCATTTCTCATCATGAGAAGATTATTACTATTTGTTTGGTTTCAGGAGACCTCTATTTTTAGGTGACTTGGGGATGGAAACTCTCGAGTTTCAAATTCTAAGGATTTGACGAAAACCTAATACCTTCTTCAGGTGGATTCACATTAGGGTTCACATTTGGGTGTTCTTGATTGTGAGAATTTTGTGTGTCTTCTTCAAAGACCAAAATTCCAAATATCAAGGTTTAAAGACAATTTTTCAGAGTATCTAGTCTATCTCCAGGTTACAAGGTTAGATCATTGTGGTGGAGTTATCATTTATGCTAAGAGCCATAACTCTTACCTCCATCACAACTTCAGATTTATGTTTGAAGAGTTTATTATTGCATATCCTCTGACCATATTTGCTACTGTCAAACCTATGTCAGCTTAACCTTCAACACAAGAGTTATAAGGGAAAAGATAAAATATCTGAGTGAAGATAAGACAAATGCCACAAGAAGACAAAATTGCTAGAGACAAATCTGCGTATCATCAGATGATATTGTGGGAACCTAAGCATTTGAAAGGAGGTCAAATTGTGGAAATTCCTTTATCCTTGGTTGAGCGTAAGATTGGTAGGAATGATCCTATGAAGGATAAGGATCAAGATTTCAGAACTAATAGTGTTGTTCGTCTCCTTACCAGCCATTATGTGATTCCAATTGCTCATCTGCAACTGGATCGGCGAGAGATTTTAAGCAAGGATTGAAGTGATGAAGGAATGGATACTCATGGAGTATTCCTTGGCAAGGGGTGGTTTGTATTTTTAGTGGTGAGCTTGTTGTTTGGTTGTAGTTTAGCCACCACACATTTTGGGTTGCTCTCATTCAGGAGAGTTGCCACAATATTTCATGCCAAGGAAGTATAGGATTTTAGTTATGTTGGTGTTTCAATTCGCACCTCTGGAGTGCATATTGGAAATGGAAAACTATGCATGGTTAGACTACTCTTCAAATTAGGAGGGGAAGCTCCCTCTTTAGCTGATTATGTGTAAAATAAAATACCAAACTAATTGCTTATCTTTTTATGTCAGCTAAGAGCACAAGGTTATAAAACTCTTTGTGTTGTAGCTGAGGTTTTCTCTAGTTTCATAACTTCAACTACAACTAAGCCTAAACTAATGATGTTTCTAACTTCTCAAGTAAATTCAGAACAAGAGATGTTAGAAGTAAATAGGTAATGATTGATAAACACAAAGCTTAAACAAACTTGTTTCCAGAACACATCCAAAGAATCAGTGTGCTTTCAAATGTAAGCTGAAAATAAAGAAGCAAAGCATGAAACAATAACATCGAAATACTTTGAGATTCTAGATCAAAGCAAGGTGGGAATAAGATTTATTTCCTCAAATTCTAACAGTAATAACACATTTGGGATAGTAGATTGTAGCTAAAATAGGCATACAATGTACAATCAAACCAAATTACATAAACAAAGTTGAACATATACTAAATAACAAAGAAGTAGGCCAAAATAAGCTCAACATTTTGCTATCACAAGCACTGAGCAAGGCTGCTCTTTTATACACAAACACAGGAGTAGGGAACCCTAAAATCTCCTTGTGTTAACAATCAATCTTGCCAACATGCAATACTTATTTTTATGTATAAACAAAAGTAAACTAATAGTTAACTGGAATGACAACATCAGTTAACTAATCTAAAACTTAAGAAAGCTCCAATTGTACAATAGATCTCTCCAAAGATAGTCATACATGAAAAGAGGACAGCGAGTTAAACTTGGAAAAGACATTGAGTTAATTGTTGTTTTAAATTCTATCCTTGGAAAAGGTTACATTCCTCAACTAACAATTCACTCATCGACAACTTGAGCAATCATGTCCTCAAGAAAGTTGTTAACCACCTCTTCATCAAGAACACTGATACTCTTTAGAACAATGTATTGTCTCTGCAACATCTCTTCACCATTCAACTGCTTCACAAATCTTGTTGCCATTCTTGCAACTTGACTCAACTTGCAATTAATAGGATCACCATTGAAACCACTGCGAATAAGGTTTTGAAACTCTTCTTGTACTTCATCGAGATCAATGTAATCACCATCTTCATGTTGATATTGGAAAGGAATTTGTGACACAAATTTTCTTACAAACTTGAGAGTACTTTCCACCTTTTGTCTACATTCAACCATTTTAGCAGATATTTACTTTCCACCTTTTGTCTACATTCAACCATTTTAGCACATATTGGTTCATAGGTTTTTACTTTGAAGATGTGTTGTTTTGTCTAAGTAAAAAGCTTCTGCTTGTTTTCTTCTGTAGTGACTAAATCATATGTCATTCTCAAGT
The DNA here is from genome assembly GCA_007258455.2 of Sequoia sempervirens. Lineage (NCBI taxonomy): Eukaryota > Viridiplantae > Streptophyta > Pinopsida > Cupressales > Cupressaceae > Sequoia > Sequoia sempervirens. Next base: position 4,913 of record VDFB02114881.1, read on the forward strand.
CGGAAATGATGATCTCATCCCTAGGCTTCCTTTCCACCATTTTTTACTTTGACTCCTGAATTCTTGCGTGAAGATCGTGGGCATTGTACCTCAATTGGAAAATCTCTACAAGTATGAATCTGCCTCTGTGACAAATTCCTCTACCCAATCTCTCAGATGTTTCCCGTAAATAACCAACTAAATCAGTTGATTTTGATTTGTAGATGATTCCAGCATCTATGGGAGCAAAGCAGTGACATGTGAAGCAACATGAAGTAGGTTGGAGATGTACTGCTGCAACTGTCGATTCTCAACCTTGAGGGCTTCCTTGTCTTCTCCATCTTTGAGCATTGCCTCCTTTAGGTTAACTGCTGCAACCTCAAAGATATTTACATCAGCTTGTCATGTGCTTCTACCAAGATTGGCTTTGACCAATGTGAAGTCATCAACCTCAACTTTATTGACATTCTTGTCTTCTAGTGGTGTAGCAATCTCAATGACAACCTCATTGTCAACATTCTTCTCCACATGAACTTGCTTCTTGAGTTTCGTTTCTAACATGTCTTGGTAGGCATTATCAAACTCAGTGTTGATGCGTGTTTTATGACACACCAAACATCAGAATAAAATGCCCAAAGACACTCTATCCTCTCTTGAAAAACCACCGCGTATGCTAAGATTGCGAGAAGATCATATGGTGATTCCAAGGTTTCTTTAGTCGGGTCTCGACGTGTGGATAAGCTCAATGGCCGTTGTGATTTGCTGGTAATGAACAAGGGGACTTACGTAAAATCTTTGCAAGTTCAGGACTTAGGAAATTTATCGTTAAAGGCTCTCAATTAGGACTTTCAAGGTGGATCTCAAAAAAAATGGCAAAAAGATAGGGTTCAGAGAATCTAGTCTAAGCCTAAGAACTCAAGAGACAATAAAGACTCTGTGAAGAGGATAAACCACACTTTGTTTCGCCTCCTGCTGGACAACATACACAAAATGGGTGCAATCTTCAAGGGGTTGTGATAATAATTTTCAAACCTCGAGTGAGGCTGAAGTTAAGCTTCCACGATTAAGAGCTCAGGCTAACTTTACAAATCGAATGCAAATCATCCATTCGAAAAAAGTATGAGCTACACTTCACCATTGAATCAATACGATCAATCTCTCATTCAATTAACAACTTTCAAAGCAAATACTACTTAATCTAACTTTAACTCTAATCTATGGCGGAAGATAATATGCAACCTCGCTTACTATTCAGCAATAAGAAGTTATTCAAGGCAAATCATGCTCAAGAGATTTTATCATTCAAAATAGTCTCAATGCGACAATACACATATTCTATCTCCACACAAAATGAAAATGAGAGAGCACTAGTTTATATAGAGCTCCAAAAATGAAATGGAGGGCCGAGATTAAAACAAGATTAACGGCCAAGATTATTACAACCAAACCCTAATTAGGGTCTCCCAAAATAACAAGAGTTATCCATCAGAAATCAATCAAAAAAGTGGCAGTTCCAGCTATAATCTAGGAGAGGCGTCCTTATCCATTTGAGTAGCATTGTGCTTGGCGAATCTGGACACTACTGCAATGACCTCGTCCATCGTGACAGGTGGCAACATGCTGATCCGGAATTCAAGTCCGTCCAACTTCTCGGCGCATCTAGCAAAAGTACCTTCCCAATCTGCCTCCTGCTTCTCAAAATCCTTTCGAATGGATGAGAGTCTTGCCACTCTCGCAAAGTCTTGTCTCAAGAATGGTCCAGTGGTCAAGAAGAAAGTTTCTTGAACTTTATGCTTCAGTCTCTCCAACTGCATGTCGTTCTCCCGGATGATTTCGCGGTCGAACACATCTGTAGTTATCATGCAAATCTTCTCCTGGATTTTCCTAACCTGTTCTTCAATTCCAAACCCATCCACTTTTTCCTTCTCCAAGACCTCTTCTCGTATGGTCACTGCCCAAAACCAGTGATGAAAATCATATGCTGCCCCTGCAGCAATCACCCTTTTATCAACTAACTCCTCCCTTGGAGTGCTCTTTAAAACTCTAAGGCTTGGAATAAGCCTTTCCTGCATATCCGGGATACCCTCCCATGCCTCCGCCATATCCATCAATCTGGAAAGAAATGAAGAGGTTCGTCCATAAGCAAGTGCCAACTTCTCCATGAACAAGGCCGCTTCCGTGCCCTCACTTGCCATCCAGTCTTGAGCTTCCTTGGCCGTCACCATTCCATGCTCGACGTCCTTGGTCACCTCTTGTGATGAATTGAGGAGAGGAGGAACAGTCGCATTACCCTGATCAAGTGGATGGGTCAAATGCTGAATATATTTAAGATGCTCGACCTCCTTCTTATACTCCTTCTTCTTGGCCATTTCTTTCTCCAGTCTCGCTTTGATGGTTGAGACGGAATTGTCTAACTCCTCTACTTCTTGACCTTTCGAGGTCGGGCCAAGGTCAACAGTTGTTATAGCATACTCCTGTGGAGAGATCTCGTCCTGTGGCTTGTCCACTGTAGGCATTGCAATGTGCACGGAACGGTCGCCTGCCTCGTTCCTCCGAATGGTGGAGAACTTCTTAGCAGGATTCTTGGCTGCAACTTGCTCTAATCTTGCCAAGAAATCGGCAGTATCATCCTCTTCTTCTTGTTGAGCCTCGGCAGGTACCTGAACTTTCATTCTTTCCAATAGCCAGTCTGGAATGGTCGACTGTTCAATCCCATCCTCGACCTGAACCTCATCCTCGTTTGGAACATCCACGACTCCCCTGAGAGCGGAAATCATTCCTTCCTCAAAGTCATTATCCCGGACTTCCACTTCATTGTCTGAACCTAAAATTTCTGTGCCCGTAGGTGATAAGGGCTCTTCATCATCTAGTTGAATAGGTTCAATATTTTCCTCTTGAACTGCAGGAGGTTCAAGCATTTCTGCCAAGGAGTCGTCTATGGTAGCCACAAACTGGTCAATATTCCTGGATACCGCTGACCGAGAAGGTTCTCCTTTATGCCTCTTGGAAACAGGCTCAGCACTTGGCATTATTTCCTTTCTTTTCTCTCCACTCCCAACCAAGTCCTGATGGGATGCACCAGGATTAGAAGAATATGACTCTGATTCGCTCAACAGATCATATGTGAGCGTGATTCCTTTTTGTCTCAATTCTTGGGCGTGGTAATCAACCCACCACTGAGAATATTTAGTCACTGGCCTCATTAGGGTGGCTAGGTCTGCGTGCTCGGGCTCTAACCATTTCACTGGAGGGAGAGGTCGGTTTTCCTCGAAACGTGGCTGGACGTGGTTTCCATCATCCTGTAGCTGGTCAGGCACTCGGTAGAACTCAATTGTCCTCATGAAATCTAGTGGCATCCTGGACCACATTTTCCGCCTGACCTCGTACTCATCGGCAGCATTTGCCCAGAAACCCTCCAATTCCATCCTGTGCTTGTACTTTCTCCCTTCCACTGTCCGAATGTTATGATGTGGGTTGTAGTTGACCCTGGACTTGTAAGCCATGAAAGGATACCATTGGATCTCTAACCTTGCACTCTCAGCTGCCTGTGCTGATGGACAATATTCTAACATATTCCCGATGAAGAATGGGAATGTGACGGATGCCTTCTTGGATGGCCTTTGAATATTCTGGTATTCTTCTAATTGTCTCAAAACCTCAAGCAATATCATCCGATTGGTCGGATAGATAGGCAATTTATAGGGATTTCCAGTGAATCCCTGGATCCTGACATATGTGAATTTAGGGAACTGGATGAACCAAGACCCATATTTGCTGATAAGACTTTTCGCCTCATGGCTCAGCCTTTGGTGCACTCCTCCTTGAAGCTTTCTGGTAATGTGCATCAGGAAGGCGTCATGTACCCTCCTGAAGTGAGTCTTCTCCTTCAATTGGAGCTGAGGATAACAATCGTAAGGCCTGAGCTCGTTCTCCCCATTGCCAATTTTTCCTTTGCAGATCAATCCTGGATACTTGTAGGATCTGGCCAACAGGTATATCACATATGAACTCATATGAAAAGACTTGGTCTCTTCGAGGTTGATCAGTTGCTCATGGAGGTTGTCACTTATCATCTGTGACTAGTTGAACATTTTGACTCCAGAGGTGATCTCATCTATAAAATAGTACATCCAGCTCTCGAAGAAGGTGCCCTGAGGGTTACTAGCTATTCTATTCAGCATCAGCACGATATCTCCAAAATCTTCCTTGAAGTCCATGCGGCGAGGTCTCTTGGGCAACTTCTTGATTGATGGCTTTGGCTTGTCCATCCACACCTTGTTGACTGTTGTGGCGCACAAATCTGATTTGCTGTCATATAGCATTTTGGCTTCTTCTTTGGTCTTATAGACCGTTCGTGAACGCTCAGGGATGCCAAAGGTTTCCTGGATTGCAACTTCTCCCAAGTGTGCTAAGACTCTTCCGTCAGGTGCGATGATCTGTCTCTTCTGGGCATCATAATGGAGAGCACATTCCACCATCAACTCGGCACAATCCATTGCCGGCGGGAATCCAGCTGCTTGAAATATTCCATTTTTGACCATACGCTTGGCTATTGCTGTGGGGAGTCCCTTCTGACCATACACTCTTTTCTTGAATTCATCAAAGTCAACGTGTCCGAGGTCAGTGTCCACGACGTTCTTCCACTTTGAAATGACCTTGGTCTCTTTTTGAGCACCCTTGTTGGCAAACTTCATTTTCAGCTCCTTTGATAATTCGCCTGCCGTGTCCGTCAACCTGCAGTCATAAAATTAACATTAGTACCAAGACTTTTTTTTAAATAATTAAATCTCGTGCCTTGGATTCGAAAATTGACTTTCAGCTGGTTAAACAAGTAAATTGCTGCGAAAAAGCAAGCTGAAATAAATCGGATGAAGTTGAAAATTTTGCCAGAACTTCGTCAAGATGAAAGTACATGAAAGAGATAGCAAATTTAATTGACCGAACATCAAACCTCAGTGAAGAACCGTTAAATGCAAATCAGATTTAAAAATATGATTTTTAAAAGAAGAGGTGCGCCCTTCTTCACAAAAGAATTTCAGCTTTGAATAAATCTCTTCCTTTTTCCTGCGAAAAATTCTTCAGCATAACACTGCCTCTCTCTCTAGGAAAATTTGACTTTGCCTGCTGACCAATTATTTGCCTGATAATTTCGAGAAAGATTAAATTTCTCTTCAGCTGTGTGTGAAGAAATGAGTTGTTGAAACTCATTATAATGCTGAAGGATTGAATTCGATTTAGTAACTGCCATATTCTTTCTCGATCTCGATTTGTTTTCATTTAATTAAACAGGCAAGTTTCCTTTTATGTCTCGACAAGAATCAGTCTCGAGCTTATCCGGGCAAATCTTCAAAAGTTGATTTTTCATTTGATGTTTATCTTTGATTTTTTGAATTTTTAAATAAACATTAAATATTTAATTAAATTCATGGCGAATTTAATTTTTTTCTTGCCGGATTTCATCTCTGCCTGGCGTACTTCATTTTCTTCCAATTCGTGTCTGGCAAACTTGATTTTGTCCAAGGCATTTTAAATTTCCAAATAGTTGAAAATTAATTATTAAAATATTAAAAATATTTTAATTAATTCCAACCCGTTCGTTTTGGACCCATGGCTATCTCAATTTTTCCTTTGCTTTTCTTGGCCAAGAGTGTATTTTCCGACTTCGTCCTTAATTTCGTCTAGCCAAGTCAAATCTTAAGCCATTCCGTCGAAAATTTTATTGCCAGATCCCTATTTTTCTTTGCCGAGGCGAGATTTTAAGCCTATTTTGCTCTGCCAAAGTCAAATTTCCTCTTGCTTAGTCGAATTTTTCTAGGCAATATCCTTGTCCGGATGTCTTCGCCGGTTGAATTTCCCTGACGTCTGACATATTCTTCCTCCTTCTGGCTAAGGACGATGCTTCCTTTCCCCTTGCCTTGTGCATTTTACTTTGGCCAAAGTTGACAATTTCTCAACATTTTCTCCATACTTAGGCAAATTTTACCTCTTTTCTACCTTGGAGTTAGGCCATTCCGTTTAGTTCTTAGCCACATCCTGATCTTCTTTAGCACGTGTCCATTCAAACTTGGCATTTGACCTCTCGAAAGTGTCATACCTCCTAGCCAGAATCTTCATTTTTCATCATTTAGCCTCTATGCTTAGGAAAATATTCAAACTTTTCTTGGACTTGGCATTAACGCTTAGCCAAAAATCATCATTTAATCCTCTTAATGTGCCTAGGCGGACTTCTTTGACATCTTGGACGAACACCATGGATGTCTTTCTCTTCTAGGGCGAACTTCCTTAACACTTTAGCATTTGTTCCTTTGGAAATATCACAACACTTAGCCAAAAAAAAATCATTTTTCCACCCCTTTAGGCAAAATTTTGAAATTTCCCTTGGCTGGGTATCAACACTTAGCAAAATTTTGATTTTTCCTCACTTTACATGTCTAGGCGGACTTTGGAAGGGTCAAGGATGAGCTGGACGGACTTTAGAGGTCTCTAGCACATGCATGGGCGGACTTTGGAACCTTTTGGACATGCTTGCTTGTGAATGGCGGACTTTGAATGATGCTTGGATATGTCTTCAAGATGCATGGCGGACTTTCAAGGGGTCAAGGACAAGGATGGCGGACTTTGAAGGATGCAAGGATGAGCATTCTATATGCTGGGCGGACTTTAGAAGATCCCAGGACATGCAGGGCGGACTTCAAGACTTCCTAGGATGAGCTTCCTTGCTGCATGGCGGACTCCATGACCTTCTTGAAATTTCTTCATCCTCTCTTCTCATTTTCCATGGCGAATTTCAGCCTTGAATAGATTTTCTTCATGAATCTCATCTCTTTTGAGTTGATTTTGAACTAATTTTGCTTCAGATCTGACTGATTTTTCCAGATTTTGAATGTTTTTGGTCTAATTTTTCATGCTTTTTGAACTTTTTTTGCAGATTTTTTTAATAATTTTCAAATTTTCATTTTGATTTTCTGAGAGTTCTATTGAGTTTTTTGAACTTCTGAGTGCGTTTTCAGAACTCGGGACCCTTCTAAAAATAGAAACTTTACAAAAATAGAAACTTTCCAAAAATAGAAAAAACAAACCCTAAAAATAGGGAACCTCGTTTGGTCCAAAAATGCCAAAATGAAAAATCGAAAAAGCAACTTTTCCTAAAAATAGAAGTCTCAGAATTGGCCGAATTCACAGTCGATCTTCGTTTCCTAGGCCTTCTGAGCGCTTCCATGACGTCTACGCACTGATTCAAGCATGAATTATGGACTTGGCTTGGGTAACTCTCGGCAAATTGACTTGAAACTCTTTGGCAAAGTGACCTCACATAACCGTTGCAAGGAGACATAACCCTAAAAACTAACAGGCAACTGGGGGTCCCCATTGGCGATGGGGCGATGTGTGAAAAGGTCACAACACTCAGCAAAGTTCATCTGATAGGAAGGATTTCTCCTTTTCCTGCCTAGGAGGTTCTCAAGCCAAGATGAAGGGTATCTGCTAACTTCCCTAGGAGGATTGAGTGTAGTCTCATCAACTCCTGATCAATGAGTTGGTGTTGAGATTTCATGAATTGGTGAATCAGGTTCCAAATCAATGTGAATTGGAGAAGGCTATTGTGATGACGAAAGAATGGGGGATGAAGGCTCTACGTCTGGTATCGATTCAATTGTGTCTTTAGCTACATCTACTTGTTGTTCTTGCTGATTCCTAATAGGAGACTGCATCTTTTCCTTCAAATTCATCAACATTCTATAGTTCTTTTTACCCTACGGAGGATTGAGCATTGCTTTAACTTTGGGTTTTGATCAAGAAGAGGTAGGTATTGATGAATGAACCATTGGCGGCTCTATTCTCGGAATGACTACCTTTCATGTGATCTTTCTATTCAAGAATAGTTTGATGTTCTTGACAACTCGACTTGTTCTTTCCTTGATTAAGGTACTCTCTTTTGTGTACCAATCAATTGGTTGAAGTGACTGTTGATCAACTTGATTTGTGGCATATGTGGGAAGTATGACTTCTCCATCGTCATCTGACAAACCCTTCACATCTTCTGATAAGAAATTAGGAATTTGATGAGTAAATGTACTGTAATCATGGTTGCGCACTTCGAACTCATCTTCACAATTAACCCAAAAATCTTCCATTGTAGGTTTATGTGAAGTATTGTGACCAAGATGAGCTGCCAAGAGACCCCAAGGGTCATATGAATGCCTTTTCTATGAGGAACTTGAGATTAAGTTTTGACATTTCATTGCTCATCAAATTAGCATCAGTTGCTGATTTGCATCTATATATGCCCATCTCAAAAGGGAAACTGACGACAGTCTTGCGTCTATTATGTGAAAAGGTGTGCACCTCATGTACTTTCCTTAAGAACTCTATAAATACTACCTTATCCGATGGATATCGGGGTAGCATGGCCGGATCACCTAAGAAGCCATATACGTGTATGTAGGAGAAGGCGGGGAATTGGATAAAACAATCAACCCAATTTGTCATTACAAACTCAATGGATTTCTCATGAAGTGGGGTTGTAATGCTTGACACAAGCAATTACAAACTCAATGTTCTGCATCGAGATGGTAAAAGAGGCTACTGCTAGTAACCCAGATTGTTCAAGATTTTGGATTATAATGCAGTCTACACCTTTCAAAGTGTTCAGATCAACTATTGGATTTACTTAATGCAAGTCGGTGTTAAATGTCTTCAAGAAATTGTGAATCAAGACCAATTTGGTCCTAATTTCGATTGGAGAGAACTGCATATTGAAAAACTCAACTTTTGACTGTGAACACAGGTATGTTCAGACAAGTTTTGTACAAAAGCTAAAAATAGCTTCACTAAAAGGCATAAAAAGGTAAATTTTTGGATAAAAACATGACATATGGGTTTTGTAAGGAATGTTGTTCTGAATAAACCTTAGAACATCCATTTTTCAAAAAATTAACTTTTTTAAGAACATGCAAGAAACCCTCAAAGGTAGAAGCTACGAAGCCATTTTTTCCCATAAAAATTAGAGATATGGGTTTTGTTCGTGCTCATGTGTTGAAGAGACCTACATCATCCATTTTTCAAAAAACTAAAATTTTCACGAACTTGCAAGAAACCCTAAAAAGTGGAAGCAATGAAACAATGTTTTGCAGAAAAATCTAGGATGTGGGTTTTGTGGCCAATTTTGTGTTGAATAGAGCCAAATTGCTAGATTATTGAAAAATGTGATTTTTCAAGAATCCCTAAAAAATAGGGCTGAAAGCTTGCATAGAAATTCACCAATCTTCAAGAGAAATTCCAGATAGAAAGACCAAAATTGACGAAATTTTGAAAAGAAAACCTTCCATCTCTAAAAAATGATGCCCAAGAAAAATGCATCATGAAAAATGTTCTTTTGTGCAACTTGAACTTGAAACTATGAAGAACAATGAAAACACCCTTCATTTGATTCTTCAAATGTTGTTGAGAAGAAAATTTTGTGTTTGCTTCTTGAAGTCAACTTGCAAAATAATGAAGAATGGACAGCCAAATGCTCCTTAAATAAAGTTTGCAGGTGAAAGAAGCAGTTAAATATGATTCTTCTTTTGCCACACTTCAAGTCCAAGACAATAATGCAGGAGCCCAAGATTCATCATGTCAAATGATCATTTGAGATCATTCTTGGTTGCATCAATCATCTGTGAAGAACTCCCCGTGATGACTAGTCATCAACATAAACAACCAAAATGACAATCTCCCCCCTTGCTCTTTGAGGTAGAGATTGGGATCATATGGATTCCTGGTGAATCCATGGTTAAGGATATGCTCATTGATCTTGATATATTGGGCCTAAGGAGTCTGTTTAAGACCATAGAGGGATTTGATGAGTTCACATACTTTGTGTTGCTGCCTAGGTGCAGTGTATCCCTCTGGTTGAGTCATATAGACTTCTTCCATGAGATCTCCATTAAGGAAGTCGCTCTTGACATCCATCTGGTGAAATTTCCACCCAAATTGCACTACCATAGCCAATACCATACGAATAGTCTTGATCTTTTTTGTAGGGGAAAAAGTCTCATCATAATCAATGCCTTCCTTTTGTGCATAACCATTAGCCATAAGTCAGGCCTTATACTTTTTAATGCTATCGTCTACCTTGTATTTGATCCAAAAATTGATCCGAAAAACCCATTTGCAGCCAATAGCCTTCTTCCTCAGTGGAAGATCAACAAGTTCCCATGTATTGTTCCAAGGTGTTAACTCAAGAGCTTGTTGCATTGTTTCAGGTTTGGAACTTTCCATAACTATACACATAAAGGCTATATTCACTTCTTCACAAGACTTGTTACAAGTCTTAGGCCCACAAAAAGATGTATCAACAATTGCATCATCTTTTGCATCCTTGATGGTGGTATAATACCACTTAGGGATCATCTTGTGTATAGAAGATGAGGATGGAGGAGTGAGAGGAGGAAACTCATCCAATTGAAACAAAATGTCATTAGTAGTGCCTTCATCAACTTCCTTCTCTTCAACAACCTCCTGCTCTTTTGCAATTTCCTCATTAGCAAGTTCAAGTAATAGTGGTGCTTGGGAACATACAAGTGATGGAGAGGAAGACATGTTGCTGCCAAATTCCTCATCAAATACCACATCCTTGCTAATGTACACCTTCTTTTTTACTACATCCATAAGCCTATATCCCTTTGATTATGAATTGTATCCAAGAAATATGCACTTGAAAGACATATCATCCAATTTTTCTCTCTGAACCTTGGGGACATGCATGAAGGTTGTAGATCCAAACACTTTGAAATGTGAAATAGAGGGATTTTTTCTAGTCCAAGCTTCTTCTAGTGTGATGCTATAAAGCACTTTGGTGGGTGCTTGATTCAAAAAATACATTGATGTGTGAACTGCTTCAGCCCAGAATGCAGGAGCAAGATATGCATCCTTCAACATGCATCGCACCATTTCAACAATAGTACAATTACACCTCTTTGCAACACCATTCTATTGCGATGGATGTGTAGTGGTCAACTATCCCTGTATGCCATGTTTCTGCAAGTAAGCTCCAAAATATTTACTTGTGAACTCCCCCCTCAATCTAAGCAAAGGGCTCTAAGAGATTGACTAGATGACCATTCTGTAAGAGTTTGAAACTCCTTGAATTTGTCCAATGACTCATGCTTGTGAGACAAACAATAGATCCACATTTTCCTTGTATAATCATCCACAAAGAGAAGAAAATACCAAGCATTTTGATGACCACAAGGCATAGGTTTGTAGAGATCAGTGTGAAGATTGGTGTGAACCAATTCTAAGGGACTAGAGGCTCAGTTTTCTACAACAAGAAAATGAGCCCTATGTTGATTCCCTACAAGACAATGTGAGCAGATAACTTCTGATTTTTGAATGGGAGGAATTCCTCTTACCATATTTCTCTTAATTAATGCAAGAAGATAACCAACACTAAGGTGGCCAAACCTTCTATGCTAGAGAGTTGTCGATGTGTTGGTTTTTACTACAAGGGCTTGAACTTTATGTGCAACATCAATCAACTAAAACATCTTTCCTACCCTTGAAGCATGAGCTACAACTACCCCATTGTGATATTTTTCTTTGGTAAGACAAAGTTTCTCACCATTGAGTTAATCAAATTCAACTTGCAAATTGTGCTCAAGTAATTGACTTACTGAAATTAGGTTCTTAGTGAGCCCTAGGACATATAGAACCTTTGTAAGTCAACATGTATGAGTTGTCAATGGATGAAATTTTACCAATTCTCTGAACTTTATATGAGGTGTCATCACCCAATGAAACATACCAATAGGATGTGGATGGAGTTAAGGCAAAAAACCATTTTTGTTCCCTTGTCATATGCCTGGATGCACCAGAATCAACATACCAGACTGAATTGTTAGATGTGGTAGTGTTTGTTTCTGTAGCATATATAAAATCTTCTTCATCTGAATGACAAGTGGATGCAACATTTTCTTATTATTTTTTGGGATTTTTCTGCCATTGTGGATTTTTCTTCTTATCCCCTTGAAAAGATTTTTGTGGCTTTTTGCTACTAGATTCACTATTGGCATAGGAGTTATACGGACATTCTTTGACTTCATGACCCTTTTTACCACAAATGAGGTATTTCTTTTTCTTGGTAGAAGAGTTGTCTTGGATTTGGTTTGGTTGTCCTAATGGAAAACTTTGACAATTAGGTTGTTTTCCCTTTTGTTTTGCTGCAAGGACCTGATTGTCTTAAGTGTCAATCACACCAAACATTGCTTCTTCTTGTTGAAGCAAGTTGATTAGTTTTTCAAATGAGTGTTTTATGTGCCACATTTAAACATGTAACAAACACTCTAAACAAAGGGGTAGTGCTCTCAGGACTATTGGTACAAGAGAGTCATATGTGACTTCTTCACCCTAATGCTTGAAGTGCAGTTCTTAGTTCAACAACTCTTCTAAAGAAAGATTCTACCTTCTCACCAGTTTGCATTTGGAGACAATGTAATTGACACTGCAGATGAAGGATTTTGTTTTTGTTTTTAGCCTCATAGAAAGTTTTGAGGCAGTCCCAAGCATCTTTTGTAGAGTTTGCAATGCGAATGTCAGGTTGAACCTCATCTAACACACTAAAAAGGATGATTAACTTGGCTTTTTGGTTGGCATTATCAAACTTATTTTGCTCATCACCGGCTATTGTTGGTCTGGTTTTATTTCTCGAGACAATTTCCCAAAGGTCTTCAAACTCTAATTGCATTTGGACTTTAGTGTAATGACCCTGCTCAAATCTGATTGAAAACTTCTGATTTTTGACCTTGGTAATTTTGTCAAACACTTTGCATACAAGGGTCATATGACTGATATAACATTTCAGTTTGTTATAATGACACTTTTCTTCACTTAGTATCAATAAGGATGCTTGCAAATGATTCTAAATTGTCTAAACAATGACCTAACATGAATGTGCAACTTATTTTGACAACATTGAATGCATATATGAGTTCTAATCGTGAAAAATGATCACCTACAGCCAACTGGTAATTTTGACAAACAGTTGGTATGCAAACTCTAATGCTGATTACTAAGATATTTGAGTGCACAACAACAACCACTTATTACTCCTTGATTACAAATGTCTTTCAAATAAAATGCTGATTTCAAAATAGCCAAGACTCTTGGCAAATTACAATGACATACAATTATGGTGTTTTGCTGATATAAAAATACAAACCTACAGCTGCAAATGAAAAAACTATACTATATGCAATGACAATGATCTCCTAATGCACTCTTATGCAACACTAAATGACTGAAATTACAATGCCTCACTAACTAAATTTTTACAATGCAAAATAGGCAGATTAAAGATTATTAAACTGAGATGCAAATGTCTGAAGTAAACCTGGAAATGATTGCAGCCAACATAGACTCAATTGATTCTCTTTGAACAAGCAGATTTGACCTCCAAATTGCAGCGCCCTTACTCCTCGATACCCAACAACTTGATAGCAATTTTTATTTGTTTTTATTAACTCCTCCAAGGTGAAATCGCCCCACACAAGAGGCCGCCCCTGTTGCTGATGGAAATACAGATACAAAATCATAACCAGCTGTTATCAACCTCCAACCACACCAAAAGAAGTCGCCTAGGTCTCAAGAGTCATGCGCCTCACTTACTTGCCCAAATCAAACCACAATGGAGTCTTCACAAACAAAATCGTGGCATCAAGATATGCAGATTTTGACTGGTAATTTTCTGATATTAAAAATCTGATTCTTCTAAATGCAATTCGACCTCCTAAATGCCAAATGAATGAAGACCTTGATATCAAAATTGTCTCCAGCAATGCTCCAAGTCAAACTATACAAAAACTTGGCCAAAGGCCACTAAGTTTTTACAATGAAGCTCAAATAGAAAGTCTGAAGTACCTTTCTCCCAGCTGCAATAATTCAAGTGATATTTCACACCCTCAAAATTGCTCACCAATTGAGAGTTTTCGTTCTCAATGGCCAAAGACAACTGCACAAACCCTAGGCTCCACAACCATCAAACATCAACATCAACAACAACAAATCTGGATGATGAGAATGAAGCCCATGATGTCTATTTATACTTTTTTCCTCAAGAGGTCGGCCTCCTTCTAGAACTTTCCCAAGTCACCTTCTAGAAGGAATATTATAATATTATTTTTATTATTTTATTATTTTGCACTTTATAATAAAATAATTATTCATAACATAAAGTGCAAACATAACATTCCTTTATAACATGAGGTTTCTAAAAATAGAAGCATATCAAGAAATCATTAGAACACCTCCATATGTAGACTGAATCACGAAACGAGCCAACCAATCAACTGGATATCTGCCAAACGACCCTCTTATCGCGCACCATTAGCCTACGAGGATCAGGAATAGGCTAATTCCTCCAAAATCCATTGCTCATGAAATAGGGGACATTACATTTAGTTTTCTAGGCAACATAGTTTTCACCCTTCAGGAGTTGGGGATTGGGTAGGAGGAATTTAGGTGTACTAGAAGCCATTCTAGTTTTATCGTTGAAGTATCCTTATAACTCCTATCTAACAAAAAAATTCTATATATATTATTTATCTTTCAAAAAAAAAATGCTCTTTTGAAACTTAAATGCAGAGATAATAACTCATAACAATATTTATTGTCTTTCAGAAAATATAAGCAACATATGCTTCCAAGTTTCAAATTTTGAGTGTAGCAAAAACTTCTACTTCTTTTTGTTAAAAGAAATGATGTGAAGAAAAAATGCACCTTTCAATAACTTGAAATCATCATATGCCACTACCAAAAAAAACTTTGCTTCAGCGTGTCTCTTAGAATGAACACTAGATTCGATGCTTTTTTTGCACACGTTTAGACTTCTTTATTTTTTATTTTTTGTTTCTTCGTTTCTTTTTGATGCCTTCTTTAAAATGAAAACTTGGTTCTTCATTCTCTGTGACTGAATCTGTTTCAGCCAACGTGTTCTTCCTCAATAGAAGCCTCCCGACAACACGCCTTCAAATAGAGTACCATGATGTCTTATGAAGCATTGATTCTTCTAGAAAGAATCAAAGTATGACCTTTGCAATTAGTCAGGCCATCAAAAAATGATGGAACAAAATGATTTTCTTCAGTGCGATCAATCTTCATTTAGAAACTACCCTATATGCAATGGTTGACCTTCAAAACAATGGCAACTCTTCCTTCAGATGCGATTAGCCAACAACCAATTCTCCAAGATGATTTATTTTTAAAACCTTCCAATTAAAAGCACAAGCTCAAAATTGTATATGCTCTAATACCTATTACCTGATTTTCACCTACGGGCTCAATTAGGCTAAGCAATATATGTCTTCAAATGTTTGTAAAGGCCAAATGGAGGAACATTTGCATTAAAGTTACATATTTTCTAACTTTTTTGCTTCTTGTGCAGCTGCAGGGGGAAATTATGTTTCAATTTCGACACGTGGATTAAATGTGGCTCCCACAAGGGTTGAGCCCTATAGAAACCCCTGTTCTAACTGATCTCTGAACTATCTTTTTTGCTTATTTTTTAACTTTTTTTGAATAAACCATTGAAGTGCGATTTTTTGAAAGAAATTGCATATAAAAATTAAATAAAATACCACACGTCTACAAATGATGGAAACTGATTGATCTATTAATACCAATAGGTTTATTCATCTACTTTGCTAATTACAAGCAAGATTTGATGACATGCAACTTAAAAAGCAACAATATTATTGATGTAAAAACCTGGTATTTGCAGCAGATTGTAAAACCCTTGAAAGATGTGTCCAGATCTTGGAAAATGGTGCCTGGAAATGAAGAACCCTTCCGGATGAATTCCAAACCAAAAACCCTGAAGATGCAATCTCTGAATAAGTTCTGTGATAACCTCTGAATGAAGCTACCTCTCTGATAAGCAATAAATCAGCTGATATTTCACAGCCTCTAAACTGCAACATTGAAGATGGCTCGTTCCCCAATGCCTGTAGACAACTGAAACCCTTGGCTTCGTTCTTTGGAAGAAGACTTGATCAAAAATTGATTTCATAACATAAACAACTTTCTTCACAATGAAAAATACTTATATTCTCAAGAGGGTCAACTTTTCTCAAAAAGGCATCATTTAAATAAAATTGAATTTTATCTTTTAATATTTCCAAAGTCTCGAACACACTTTTAATTATAAATTATAATTAAAAAGTGGCCCCCTTCAATGTTGGTCGAACCCTTCAAGAAATCACTTAAGTTATAATATTAAATAATATTATAACTTTATACTATAAGCTTCAATAATTAATATTTAATTTGACAATTAAAATATTAATATCTTTCTCAATTTACGTCCGATTAACGAACCGTCTGAAGCTAGTGAGTAAGTGATTGAATTTTCACACGACCAAATCATACTGCTAAAAATAGCAGGGGTGCTCCGCTGAATGACCTTACTTACTAAAAATAGCAAGTCAGGCAAATGATGTCCGAATGACCCCGAACGAAAGCCAACTGGTAAATTCTGACAATCTGAAGCCAAGCTAAGCTCCAACAAGACCCTCTATCCAGACATATTAGCCTATGAGGGCTAAGAATAGGCTAAATCCACCGAACTCTGAAGCTCGCAAAATGGGGACATTATAGTCCGCCCTCCCTGAAATTGCTTGTCCTCAAGCAATCTCGACTGCAACGAAACCCAACTCCTCGGAAGGCCCAAAAGAAGAACTGTAAAGTGTCCCACACATCTCTAACTGTCTCCTGTATCATCAACAAAAACACAACTGCGCAAGCTATCCTGGATCCCAAACCCGAGTGAAAGTCTGTCGTGTCTGTCATCCTCCGGTGCCACTGCGCTCTCTGCCTCCAACTTCACCATGCTGAGAATAGTGAAGTAACCCAATGGGACCCATCCAATACTCGGTGCCAAAGCTGTCGCCACCGGGATCCCAATACAATATGAATTCACATCCACCTGTCATGCGGAGATAAGAACTTCTAGAAGCATATGCTACACCGAATCTCTCCCTGTCCTCTGCTAAACCCTCATGGATGTGATAACTGACCAAGCCATCATGCCAACTGACACCATAGTCATCCTGTAACCATGTACCCAGAAGAAAACTTTGTGGACAGCTGTCCCTGCAAGTAATCCCCCACAAACCGCTGAGTCTGGCGCTTGCAGCTGCTAATCCCATCTTCTAAAGATGGTGAATACCCATCCCACAATGGATGGTATAATTCAGGAGCCAAACCACACTAATGGATCATCAAATCCTCCGTGTGTGGACTAAAGGAGAAGTGATGAACACTCCTCACTATGCAATCAAGATAAAATGCTCCCACCTCTGTCAATGGCCGACCATCATAGTCCTGGGGAAACAAATCAGCATAAGTACAAATCTCCATACTGGATGATGCCCTACATATCTCCTGTGACGACGATGGAGTAGTGACGTGATCTGTCACACAACTCTCGGAAAAATCAACTATCTCATCACAAGAGCTCTCAACCAAAACACTCATCCCATCTGAATTAACTACACCAATGTCTGTGATAGATGTAACCACATCCTCACTACAACCCGTGGATATAAGATCCTCATCAACTGCCTCTGTATATAACTGTACTGTATTTGTAGCTGGTGGAGATTGTGCCAAACTCAACTCCACGGTAAGCTCCTCCAACCGTGACTGTGACTCTTGAAGGGTCAATTGACTGCTCTTCAATGAGTCCATAGTCACCTCAAGCTCATGAGTGAGCTCATCGACCTGCTCCTCTTTCCTCTTTATGTAATGTCCCCATTTTGGCCATACACTCTTCTTTTGGATTTAGCCTATTTCCGGAAATCCGTAGGCGAAGCTGAAGTATAAAACTAGGGTTTCCTCTTTCAGATACTGCTCAGTTGGCGTTCAGAGGATGTTGTGCAAACTTACTATTTATAGCAGTTTGCTATTTTTAGCAAGTCTATCTTTTGGCAGTATCTATCTAGCAGCAATTCAATCCTTTGCAGTTCAGTGTTCAGTTTGGCTTTCTGATGATTTTGAAGTTAACTTACTATTTTTGGCATTTACTATTTTTAGTAAGTTCATTTTTGGCAGAAGCATCATCATCAACTTGGTTCAGTTTGGCATTTGTCAGTTTGCTATTTTTAGCAATTCATTAGTTGCAACTTGGGCATTGTATTTGGTTATCTCCTTGGACTGAGTTTCAGACTTAGTCAATTTTCATGTCTTGAAGTTGTACCCCATGCCTAGGCTTGATGACTTCAAGTTGTTTTAAAGAAGGGGGCATAAAGGGGTCAAGTGAGTATTTAATTATTTAATAAATGCTTTATTGTTGCAATATGAAATGGATGCCTAAAGAGGAAGTTGAATGATATTTTAATATTTCAAAAAGTGAAATGCTTAAAGTGGCGTCCCTTTTGGAAGTTGAAGTGATTCAACTTCTTGGAATTTGAAGAGTTCTTGTTGCTTCATTTGCCAACTAAAGCTTATATATTGCTGCTGTTTGAAGAGCTGATTATCCAATATTTTTATGTTAATGATATGCTGTCGAAATGACAACTTGTTTAATACTTCGAGGGATGCTTACCTCCTAGTTCTAATCCAATTTCGTGTTTGAAATACAACACCTAGTTGGTCATTTGCTGCTTCTCAAATCAGACTAGCAGATTGAGCTCAATAGTTGAAGATTTTGATGAAATTTCTAGTTTTGAAGTTGCTGATACAGTCATAGCTGAAGGTGGTTTTTGCATACAGCTTTTGGTATGAATTTATTTTGGTTATGGGTATTTGATCATTGCATTTCTATGATAATGGCGACCATATTTGGAGGTTTTCAGATTTTAATTCCAAGTTTCTAATTTTTCCAAGAGAAATCGCCCCTCTATAGGGCCGTACCATCTCATGAGTGCTTTGGGATTCGTGCAAGAATAATATCTTGAGTTTTGATGCAGTTTTGTAGTTTGAGTTTGGGCGCCATCCTCCTAGAAGGTCTTTGCAAAAAATTCCAGCTTATTCGGAGGCATTTAGAAGGAGTTGTGAACATTTTTATGAGTTTGCTATTTGCTGATAGACATTTCCAGATTGCAGATTTTTATATCAGACTTGTTAGTTTTTTATATAATGCTGGTTTGAGCTTCATTTTTATATCATTATTGTATTGTAAGAGTTAGAGGAAGCGTTACTCTAACCTTTGATGGATTTGGAAGCATATCTTTCTTATTTGCAGTTGTTTAATTCATTGTAAAACTGATTAGTAGTACTAACAGCTATTTATTTTATTTGCTGCAATTAGTTTAAATTTCATACTCCCACGATTGAGTGGTTGAGTCTAAATAATCATTTAATTGTAAGTTTCCCCCCACTAAATAAGTGGTTGTGTGGACTGTATTCCCCCCACGTTAATAAGTGGAAGTGAGGATATAAATGGCTGGCTTGCCGCCTTTAATAATGTTATAATCTTATCCACTGAATAAGTGTAGTATCCCCACTACTTGTGGATGCCTGCATCAGCAGATGAATTGTAATTTCAGTTCAGTTTATTCCTAATGATCCTCTGACCATATGCTATCACCTCGCCCACATTGGGATCTTGGTGAACATTCTTGGTTAGAGTTACTTTCCATGCTGATTTGCATTTGGAGCTAACGCTAATCAGTGATTGGTTGCTGATTTGTGTGTTAAATTTTGGAAAAAATTAAGGGGAATATTTCACTTTAGTGCATCATAACAAATACAATCCCACTTGAGAAAAAAGTCCCTATCAACGAGTAGCTGCAAGTAATTGTGTTTCATTAATCCAATAGCTTCTCGGAGTGCATGAAACTCTACTAGGGATAGGCTACTGTCACCGTGCTCATCTGACATAGGAGCACTCCAACCATAGGTCGCCAACATCTGTCTAGCAACATCAAAATGCTCCAAAGTTGTAATAATCTTGTTATCACTAACCTTCAACTGCCCCGCCAAACGATGATACCCCCGTGTGTCATCATTTCCACCCAAATCTGCACTATAGTAAGAGGCTGAGTCGTCATCACTCACTACATGATTAGCAGCATCATGTGTGCTTTCATCCATGCACACCTCAACATCTAAGGTACTGCTGCTTTGCACCTCAAAGGATGGCTCAACTGATAAGGTAGAAGTTGCTAGTATGACAGTATCTTCACACACTTCCACTCCCAAAGTAACTGCATGCCCATCCAAAGCACGATCCTGGGATTCCATATCAACATATGAATCTTCTAGCTTGTTTTCAAAGGTCTGTTCTGGAAAATTAGACTCACCATGATATGAATCCTCCACATACAATGCTTCACTAGTACCCAATTCTTGAGTACTTTCATGTGACAACCCCATAGCAGCATCTTGCACATGTGTAGTCATTGCTGTCTCAAGCTGATGCAAACTTTTGCTACTGCTGTTATGTAAATCAGAATTGTTAACAATGCTGGTTACAAATTTTGGAAGGTTGTGAGCATCATTCTGTGACTCCACCATACTATTTTCTTGATGTAAGATTTCCTTATCAACCACCATTTCATTTTCAACCCCATGTCCACCTGCAGATCGAAGATCATTCTCTACCGACTTATCTCTTTTTAACCCAAACACGTCATAGAGACTCTTAGATACCTCACCAAGTCTCTCATTTTTGCTTCGCGGTGAGGTTCGTCTTGAAAGGGAATCCTCATACTGCTGCAAACTATGAGTTAACCTTCGTTGTGAAAGCTTAAGTTTCCAATGGATATCATTCAAGATGCTCTCTATCCGATGCTCCAATATTGCTCGAAGTCTAGTCGATGTTTGATCTTATTCGGAAATGCTTTATACTCCTCATAAGCAATCATTACCTCATCAGCAAATTTAGAAGCCATCATTCTGAATTTTTTGAACCTTATAACTTCGGATATTTCGTTAAACAGTTTTCTTGCAAGGTACTGTTTTCAATCCAAAATGATGACTAAAGTGTACCTTCTGCAAATGGGCATTTGTGCAAGCATCTGGCATGCAACTTGAATGACCGAACTGAATTTGCTTGAAGCTTTGACCAACAGTGTTGTCCAACTTCAAAATATAGCTAATATACCCATAATCATGCTAATAAGTAGCAACAATACCATGAAGTCTTGTCTGAAATGCAATTATATGGAATATCGGTTATAGCAGATTACTCATAAGAGAGATGAATTTCAATAAATCATTGTCAAACAGACTTTACAATGCACTAATTCTGCTAACTCAGTATTCTCTTATGACAAGTATGCAAATGCTAATACAGCCAATATGAGATGCAGCTCTACAATTCTTTTACAACTCTGATTCTATGCGCTAGAAGGACCCATAGCAAAGCCTAAGGGATTACAATAGCAGACTAGTGAGTAATCTCTTGAACATTTAAATTATTAACTTCTGTATACAACAGCTTCAAGAGCAATTACAGAATGAATACAAATGCTATCCAAACTAAATAACACTGAGAACTTGGAATTGGCGCAAATCTGATGGATTGTCCTCTATCCAGTGAACAAGAATCACCTACAGATATATTACTATCGATCTTATCTTATTTAATGTTCCTTAGAAGGCTGAATGCGTGACTCTCTCTAAATCGCAATTTGTCTTTCTTGTATTGCTTAATCTTTCCTTAAGCACCTCCCGACATTTTAATAGAACCAATATTTGTATTTTCCCGTCCTTATCTGACCCACGATTTGGCTTTAGCGCTGGAAGGATGAGAATGACAAATGGCCACGATTCTATAAACTATGCTTATTTAAATTGTTCTTTCCAAGAGACGATTTTTCCTTAATCGCGTCTATTCCTCCTGAAGCTGCGATCTGGCTTTTTTATGAGTAGAAATCAAACAATAATATTTGTCTTGCTTGTTGTCGGCTTCTGTTGTTTGTCTTATTTGGGTCTGCAGACGTGTCTCAGCTTTGTCTCTTTCTGAATGAACCCGTTTGTCAGGAATGCGATTTAAGTGTTATGCAGCGATGAAATAAACTACCATTGATTTCCTGAAAATTAATATTTTACTCTCCACTTAATGTCAGCGCCTATGATAGGAAATCCCACGATTTTAAATGCTAGCGGCTAGGAGAAAAATATGAGCTGCTCTTGCTTTATTTTCTCTGACTCAATAAATCCCGATTTTTTTAAACTGCTTCTCAAAACGAAGTTCCCCGATCAAAATCTTTGAATATTAAAAAGCCCTCCCTCACAATAGGTGATAATATTTGCCCGATAGAGTTAAAATAAAAACCCGATACCATATCAAATGAATGCGCTAGGAGACAAACTCTAGTCCATGCCAACATAGGCGAATGAATATAATGCAGCGATCCCAGGGATATAAATACAAGATGGCCTCCTTTGAAAATTCAAACCGTAAAAAAATTATTTGGTTTTGCACCTTAATCACGAATCCCTCAAATATGCAACCATTAACGGTGCAGTAAACCCCTTGTCTAAATATTAATTTCTGAATTTGTTCTGAAATTTGAAACCTTGACAAGATTGGAAATTTTATGTTTGTAAACCAACACAGGATGGCAGGAAACAGCTCTAATACCACTGTAGAAACCTGTTGATCTGTTTTTCATGACCGCACCAACGCAGAATAAAGTCTCCCAACGGACGCTCTATTCTCTCTTGATCAAAGTATTCCGCACGCTAAGATTGCAAGAAAGTTCGTGCGTTCAACTCCAAGGTTCCTTTAATGCGAATAGGCTCAGTTTGGCTTGATGTGATTTGCTGGTATTTCAAGGGGACTTACAGAATTGTTCGGCGGTTGACAGCAGACAGCTGACTAAGGGTTTTCATGTAATTTGAATGATTTGGCAGGTGAGCACGGGATTCCTAATACTAATCGGAAATGTGCGGAAAGTAAAAGGGGGTTTAGGGCCTAAGAAACTAACATTCTATTCTAAATGCAGGATATGTGGAGCTTCGTTTCAATAGACTTCAACCGGATTTCACCTAGCCTCCGTCGGACAGCCTCAGCAAAATCGGTGCAATCTTCAAGGGAAATAGCGAAAGATGTTCAAGTTATGACTTAACATGCATACACCATCACAACGACGCATATAAGCATATAAATCACAACCGAAGTTAAACACAAAATAATGTCCAGTTGACCACACAAGGCGAACTTATCATCAACAAGCCGCTAGTGGTATGGAGTAAAGCGAAGCTATCTCAATGAAACACCACACATCAAAGTAAGCTACTTGCATGAATTTAAACTACTTGGATACGAAAGGAAGAAGAAACCTTGCTAGCATTTCATGACAAGACGAATTCCATCATCAATGAAAAGATCTATTATCATAAAATGTGTTACACAACAATCTCCTCAAAAGTTTTCAAAGGGAAAACTTTCTCTCTTCTCCAAATTATGCAAAATGCTCTACAATGCTACACTATCTAATTCTAATGCTAATACTCTCTCAATGTCTACTGTCTACTATCTAATGTATTACAAATGAGGGGGACTCCCCCTTTATATAGCTAGCCAAGTCCCAAAAGACGGCTAGGGTTACAATCAATAGAGTGGCCAGAATCGTGCCACCTCAGCCCTAAATAATATTGCCCTAAAAACCGCCACAGAGGAGAGTGGGGTAATAAATGCGCCATAATGTCCACCATCATCCTTCTAGAAGATTCCATTTGTAGATGCGTTCACACTGTTCTCGATCTTCTTCCTTGGCGTTGTTCTTTGATTTCTTCCACTTGAGGGTCTTCATCTTCGTCACTTCGAATTATACTAAGTCTTAACACTTAGCCATTTTCTTGCAAATTTTCCTCCTTCAAGATTGTAACCCATCTTCATCGTGCTTCCACTTCAAGTCATCGTGCTCTTGCCTCAACATTTCTCCTGCAAAACAAGCAAGGAGAGGGGTATTAGAATACTTCATGATATAATCTTAACTCACTCACCTGATCCTCACGCTCCAACTTTCAAGCGTTCGTCGCCAACTTTGCGTTCAAGTTCATGCCTTAGACAAACTTCATCTTTGAGAAATTCATTTCACCTGCTGGAGCTCTGATAACTTCGATTTTATTCATTTCCGGCTCAAGAAAACTATCCTCACGAAGAATTTGAGCAAATTCACCTAGGCAGTTCCTTTCAAATTCATCATCTGGAGAATTTTACCTTGAAAACACGTTTTCCTCATTTTGCCTTAGAAAATTTTCAAGTTTCCCTTAGGAAAATCATCAACCTGATGCCCACTTAAAATCTTCATCCCAAAATTCTCGACAAGCTGTGGAAGACCTTAAAATCAACTCTTCATCGATAAACTTCGATACCCAGAAGAAAATTTTCTCCAGAACGCATCGAACCCATGGGTGCACAACGAACGGGTTCATTTGATTTTCTTGAATTTTGAACCTTAGGAAATATTCTTTTATTCTCGTTCTTCGATCCCCTCTGAGAATTTTGCTCTGACTTGGAAAATTTTTATCAATCCTGTGGAGCTGGCATTCACTGACTTCACCACCGGCAACTCTGTTCACGCTTCAGGAAAATTCTATCACTTCTCCAGACTTAGGCATTTTTCTAAGGGAGAAAATATTTGTGCCTTAGAAAATTTTTTGAATCACTCTAGAAATTTTGCCTTAGAAAATTTTGTTTGCCTGCCAGCGAGAGAAGTATCATCTTCACTTAGAAAAAAAAATTTCATTCACAGAGGCGCCTTGTACATTTTATCTTTACTTGCCACTTGCATTTCACTCCACACTTAGGAAAATATTCCCACGCCTTAGAGAAATTTTAAAATCATCCTAGGCGCCTAGCATACTTAGAAGAATTTTAAAATTACGCCTTAATTTATTTCCATCATCTTAAAATATTTTCCAACACACATCACTTCTCCACGCCTTAGCAAATTTTCTAACACCTTATGACTCCCACCACCTTGGCGCATGTAGCACACTTGAGAGGAATATTCAAATCCACGCCTAGCATTCATCACCCTTTCACCACGCCTTGAAGAGAATTTTCACCCACCTTTACCTTATTTACTACCTTTATTTACCTTTCACATTTCAACTTTGGGCGCATTTGAGGCATAGAGGAGGATGGGCGCATTTTGCATGTGCTGGAGGATGAGACTTCTTCCAACGCCTTTGACTCTTTGACCAGCTTCTACACTTGGGCGGATTTGCATTATGAAGTGGATTTTAAAACTTGCCTTTCAACTCATTTGGAATATTCCCTCCTTGCATGCATACGTTTTGTCTCTTTGCATGCCATTGGTTTTGTCTTCACATGCATGCATTTGGGCGCATTTTGGCCCTTGAGGAGGATGAAAACATTTGACTAGTTTGACTTTATCCAGCTTATGCTTGCATGGGGCGCATTTGAGGTGTGGAGAAGGACGAATTTTACTTAGAAACTTTCACAACTTCCCTCCTTCTCCTTGGGCGCATTTTAGCATGGTAGGAGGATGAAATTCGTTGACTTTCCTTGACCTTTTCTTCTTGTTAACTCCTTGGGCGCATTTTGCCAGTGGAGGTGGATGAGAACTCATACTTAGAAAATTTTTCAAATACCTTGCACCAACTCTTCCTTGGGCGCATTTTAGCATGGGAGGAGGATAAAATTCGTTGACTTTCCTTGACCTTTCTCTCCTTTGGGCGCATTTTGTACCCCATGAAGGATGAAAAATTGTTGACCTTTTGACTTTGCTTGCTAACTCCTCCTTGTTGAACTTGGGCGCATTTTACTAGTGGAGGAGGATAACTTTCTAACGCCCTTCTTTGTGACTTTTCAGCTTCTCATTTTTGTCCTCACATGGCATGAATTGGGCGGATTTTGCACCTCCTACAGGATGAAAACATTGACTTCCTTTGACCATTTCTATCTTAGGCGCATTTCTTGCCTTGAGGAGGATAAAACTTCATGCCTTAGTTAATAATTTTTTTTTTTTTGAATGCTCAGACTTGGGAAGAGGGCGCATTTAGCTATGTGTGCAAGATAGAATTCTTTGACTTTCCTTTGACCAGTTGTGCTTTGGGCGCATTTTGGCCTGTGTACTGGACGAGCTCAACACTCTTAGAAATTTTCATGCCTTCTCATCAACTGGGCGCATTTTGCCATGGCTGCAGGACAAGCTTCAGACTTAGAATTTTTTCTTCATTTTCGCCAGTTTCCATACCCTGCTATTTATAGTAAGCTCTCTGAATTTGCATCTCTGAGGCTCGGAATGACTTGAAATTTTGTACACTGCATCCCTATGACCTCGTTCTGTCGACACTGCCATTTTTAGCTGACCTGCTATTTTTAGCCTGTTTTTGAAGGTGGCTTACTATAAATAGTGAGCTCGTGTTTCTGATAGCTCCCAAGCTCCGATCGAGTTGAAATTTGAATGAGGCGACCCTCACCACGTGACCTTACTGCCGACACTGACGCATGCACTTGATTTACAATTTTTAGCATGTTTCCAATTTGACTTACTATAAATAGTAAGTGCTTCGTTTGACCTGAAATTTCACCAGCAGATAGCTTGAAGGACACCGGATCGCTGTGGTTTATCGGATTTTGAAGATTTTGACTTTTGATGCCTATTTTAGGCTCGGCTGAAACCCTAACTTGCACCGCATGCATTATCAAAGATCTCCGTTGTCTCGTTTCTAGGCATTATCAGCTCAGAATCAATTCGCGGTATATGTCGACACACACGCTAAAAATAGCAAGTTCCTTGCGAGTAGAATCTCGTTTGCATGTCACGCCATCGCGAAATCTCGAAAAACCATCGGGGAATCACGCGACATGCAAAAAAACCCTCCTAAAATAGCCTCGGAAGGCTGAATCCTGAAAGTGATCACCTCGGCTTGCATGTTACGTCATCGCGAAGGTCTCGAAAAACCCAGAAGGAATATCCAGACATGCAAAGAAAATCTCTGCATCTGGACCCTATAATTAGCCCTGGAAGCTGGACTGCTAAAAATAGTAAGTTGTAAGATTTTGCTCAAATTTGGCATGCAAGCAGTCTGATATACTCTGAGTGTGGTGCGACTGTCGGAATCTCAAAAACGTTGACAAATTGCCTGTAATTTCACACTTACCAAAAATAGTAAGTACCTTAGAATCGGATGAAAATTTGCTGAGAGCCTGCTGGCAGCATACTGACAAGAACGTTAGGCCCAAGTTTCAAGTTATTCACCTCGTTTGACTTCAAATTGGCTGGAAAGACTCAAACCCTAATTTCAGACTTGGCCAAATTCATGTTGAAGCTTGCAGACGGGAACGTCCCCAGAAAGCAGACCATAGAAAAGAGACAGACGAATGAGAGAGACACAAAAAACCAAAGCCAAAAAGACCAGAATGGGCAAAAATTAGGGGTCCCCATCTTGGATGGGGCGATGTGTGAAAAGGTCACAACAAAACCCCTGTTCTAACTGATCTTTGAACTATCTGTTTTGCTTATTTTTGAACTTTTTTTGAATAAACCATTGAAGTGCGATTTTTTGAAAGAAATTGAATATAAAAATTAAATAAAATACCACATGTCTACAAATGATGGAAACTAATTGATCTATTAATACCAATAGGTTTATTGATCTACTTTGCTGATTACAAGCAAGATCTGATGACATGAAGCAACAATATTATTGATGTGAAAACCTGGTATTTGCAGCAGATTGTAAAACCCTTGAAAGATGTGTCCAGATCTTGGAAAATGGCGCCTGGAAATGAAGAACCCTTCCGGATGAATTCCAAACCAAAAACCCTGAAGATGCAATCTCTGAATAAGTTCTGTGATAACCTCCGAATGAAGCTACCTCTTTGATAAGCAATAAATCAGCTGATATTTCACAGCCTCTAAACTGCAACACTGAAGATGGCTCGTTCTCCAATGCCTGTAGACAACTGAAACCCTTGGCTTCATTCTCTAGAAGAAGACTTGATCAAAAATTGATTTCATAACATAATCAACTTTCTTCACAATGAAAAATACTTATATTCTCAAGAGGGTCGACTTTTCTCAAAAAGGCATCATTTAAATAAAATTGAATTTTATCTTTTAATATTTCCAAAGTCTCGAACGCACTTTTAATTATAAATTATAATTAAAAAGTGGCCCCCTTCAATGTTGGTCGAACCCTTCAAGAAATCACTTAAGTTATAATATTAAATAATATTATAACTTTATACTATAAGCTTCAATAATTAATATTTAATTTGACAATTAAAATATTAATATCTTTCTCAATTTACGTCTGATTAACGAACCATATGAAGCTGGTGAGTAAGTGATTGAATTTGCACATGACCAAATCATATTGCTAAAAATAGCAGGGGTGCTCCGCTGAATGACCTTACTTACTAAAAATAGCAAGTCAGGCAAACGATGTCCGAATGACCCCGAACGAAAGCCAACTGGTAAATTATGACAATCCGAAGCCAAGCCAAGCTCCAACAAGACCCTCTATCCAGACATATTAGCCTACGAGGGCTAAGAATAGGCTAAATCCACCAAACTCTGATGCTCACAAAATTGGGGACATTACAAGCCCAGTGTGTAGGTGTTTAGTATTTTATTGGGAGGGCCTTCATCTTATGATTGTGCCTTGCTTTCCCCCTTTTTGTTTTGTTTTCCTTGGGCCCTCTTCTTTTTTTTCTATTGGAGGCGAAGTTGGAACCGAAACCGAACATTGGAACTTTTCCAAAAGTTCTAGTTTCCTTTTTTGTTCCGGTTCCGGTTCTGGTTCTGCGCTTTTGTGCGTTTGTTTTCTTTTGACCTTGCATTTGACCATGGGGTGGTTTTTCCCTTTTGTTTCTTTTTCCTTTCCTTTTCCCCCCTTTTGCTTTGTGTGTTGTCGGAGGCGGAGTCAGAACCAGAACCGAACTTGAACTTGAAAAAGTTTCAAGGTCTCATTTTTGTTCCGCTTCCGCCCCGCTGGTTTTTGCTCGGGATCAGTTTTCGTTCTGATCTCGTTTGCGTTTTGTTGTCCTTTGGTCTTTGTTTTTGTGTGCCTTTGGTTTTCTTTTTCTTCCTTAGGCATTTTCTTTGTTTTAGCGGACCCGGGATGCGGACTGAAACCGAACATTGGAACTTTTCCAAACTTCCAGTTCCTATTTCTATTCCGGTTCCGCCTGTTCTTTTCTTTGCTTTTTCGTTGCCAGTGATCGAGGGTGTTTCCTTCTCTTTGATCTTCTTTGTGTTTTCCTTTCTTCCTCTTTTCTTTGCGTGTTGTCGGAGGCAGAGCCAGAACTATAGCTGAACTTGAACTTTGAAAATTTTCATGGTCTCGTTTCTATTCCAATTCCACCCCCGGTGTGTTTCGCCCGGGATCGTTTTTGGTTCCTATCCCACTTTGCTTTCTTTTGTTTGGGGGTTTCTTTACTTTGGAGGAGGTGTAATTAGAATGTGGGATGAACTTGGAAATATTGGTTAGTTTCGGTTTCAGTTTCCATTTCGATTCCGGCTTCGGTCCTGTTTTTTGTTTTTGACCAGATCAACGGTTGTCAGTGAAATAGGCAGGAGATCGCAGCCGTTCCTCGCCAGCTCGTTGAATCAAGGTGCAGGGTCTTTAACTGCCGTGAGGAGCACGAGATGCATACTAAATACCGGGTTACTAAGGCGGTCAAGGGAAGCACATGCTTTAAGTCGACGACGATGTTATAATCGTGTGAAAAAGGTGCTCGATGCTTAATCATTAGGGTTGGAGTTTGACCAAGTAAACCGAATGGATGAAGGTCAAAACATCGGCGAGACTAGGGCTATCGATGAGACATCATACCGAACACTAGAACAATCAGCGATAGAGCCTATCGCCAGGAGGTCTCCTTAATGATGGCGATAGGTATGTCTTGCTGACAACTCCCGTCGGCAAGACAGGATCAGGGTCTTGGTGACCTGAACACTGTAGGGTTGGCGAATCAATGGCCAGTATTTGAATCTACATTCAAGGGCAGGATTCCTAAGTGCAAAATTGCCTGAGCTCAGTATGTCAGCCATGGGACTTAATGGCGGACAGGATGTTTGCTCGCCGAGTGGATCAACATAAATGTTAAGGCTCGATTGTCTGACATGGGAATTCAAGGAAACTCTAGGAGCGGTGTCGAGGTCACCATTGTCAACCATGAGACTTAATGGTGGATGAGACTCCTCTAGCCAAGTTAGAACCAACATAGGCGCCCATGCCTTCTAAGCATGCAACCGACTCTAGAAACAATCTCGGGGGCAAGGACAAGGGTTGTGAATTGATGGTGGTAGTTGTAACACTCCTCCTGCGTTAAATGCCATAGGGCGGTCCAATGGGCGGGCGACATGTGTCCCCTTTTGGTCTAATGCTTGTTGCTCCTATTTCTATAAAGAAGGATTTCAAGGCCAGAATTGGGAGTTCTTGGTGGAGGATTGTTGTGAGAGCTTTGTTCACACTTTGTAACTCATTGATCTTTGTAATACAGATTCTCATCTCTTTCTCAATACAAAGTCATTTCCTTCACTTATTTTCTTTATTGTTTAGTATTGGTTGTGAATTGCATGATAGAATTCTGTGTTATCCTTTATTTTATCAGATTCCTTCAATGTTGGATGTAAGGAATATTATGTCATAGTGCAGGTTTATGTTAGTGATCTCTTTCTATTGCATTTATATTTGTGAAAACATCATTGTTTTCTTTGTGTTTAAGCATTAGAATAGCCAAAACCTTACATAGAATCATTTTTGTAGACATAGATCTCTGTGTTGTGAAATTGTTTAGCTTTATTGAGTTTTTTGTGAGTTTCAACAGCCTTGTCAAAACTTTATCTTTGGTGTACCACTTGTTAGTGATAGGTTCTAAATTTCAAGCATTTCCTTCTTACCTTTTTCCTTACCATTTTTAGTATTTTCAAGTTATCTAAAGGGGAACCAGCCCATAATCTGGAGGTACACTTCATACTCAGGTCACCCACAACCTCGAAGTGTTCCCATGTGTCAATAGGTTGCTACAGTTCATAGCTTAGCAAGGGTGCAAACCTTATTTGACAACAGTTTTTGGCATGCCTGGTGGGACTGAGAAACTGTTTTTCAGTCTTAAACTAGAATTATCATACTATTGTTTGGTATGTGCAGCAGAAATTGTAGTCTTTAAGAGAAAAATATTAGCATACTTGGCCACTCCGAGCTCAGATTTAGGAAAACCAGTGCATTGTTGTTCATGAGAAGATTGCAGACTAGGAGTAACTCAATTGTTTTTGAATATTTGCAGTTGTCCCCACCTAGAAGAAGGGGGAGGGAAGTCCAGAAGGCTCAAAAGACAATTGTTTATTCTAGAAGATCCAAGTCAAATCCTTTTGTGAGAAGCCATACTGCTATTCCTATTTTTATTGCTGAGAGCATCCCAGTTACAATTATTCCAGTAGTAAGAAATCAACCATTTGTTGCTTTCAACCAAGGCAACCCACTTAATTTAGTTTAGCATGACGAAATTCCTATTGCTGCCTTGAAAGGCCTGCCATATTTTCATGGTGAGGATCATACCACTCCAACAGAGCATATAAAAGATGTTGCTAACCTGTGTGTAGTTCATCATGTGACTGAACAAAACGTTGCACTCAGATTAGTAGCAGTATCATTCAAAGGAAAAGCCTTACAATGGTTCAGAGGTCTGCCTATCAACTCTATAGCAACATAGGATGAGTTAGGTAGCCAGTTATGTAAATTTTTTGAAAAATAAATCAGACCATTTGTCATTGGTGGAGCAACTTTCTACAATCAAAAGAGCTCCTCATGAAGTTATGTCAGATTTCAACCACCATTTCCAGAGAACGTGGGATAGAATTCCACAAACAATAAGGCCTACTGCTAATCATGCATTTTTATACTATTTAAGAGCTTTAAATAGTGATATTTCTATAATAATTCAATCGATGGGAGAGGATACACTTCCTACAGCATATGTTGTAGCTATTAGAGTTGAAAACAACCTCTTACAGGCTGGTAAAATTTCCCCAAGACCACCTATGCCAATATTTCCTACTATCCAGCTTCCAATCCCTATACAGATACCTCCTTTGGCTATTATTCCAAGTGCACCAGCATTGCCAACACCTAATATCCAACCAAACGGCCAAGAAAATGCATTCCCCGCTCAGTCTAATGAACTGCAAGAGATTAAAGGCCTTTTGAGAACCTTTGGAAATGAGATGGTTAATCTAAAAGAGCAAGAAAGCCAAGGTTTCAAGCCTTATCAACCCTCGTTTTAGTCTAATTACCAGCAAAATCAGACCAACAGACCATCTTATCAGCCTTACAATCAAGGCCAAAGATCTACTCCTAACCCAAGGCCATATCAAGCTTATAACTCCAATGTTGCAAGCACTTCCAAAGAGCTTGCACCTGTCCAGAACAATTTAATTCAAGATTATGAATGGTGCTTTCTGTGTGGTCAGCCCCATAATCAGAGTACCTGTGTAAATGGGCTGCTTGATCAAGCCTTGATGATTCAGAAAAGTCCAACAATGCAGTCTAATGTGCCTGTAGCAACTGAAGTATAGCAGCAAGAGCAATAGACACATGAGTCTACATTCCTAAACTGGCAAGGGGAAGAATTTTGTGGAGTGAACCACGCTGGTTCTTCAATTGTAGACAATACATGCAGTAAAAAGAGGGCAATAGATGGACATCAGCTTGATAAAGTTCAAACTCAATCGAAACAGGGGCCGAACCAGAATCAAATGCTCCTAGCTCATCAAAAACTGACCAAATCCGAGTGCTACCAAGAGGCTAGCCTTTGGTAGGAAAGCGGCAGTCTGATTCATCAGTCCAGGTGCCTTTAGTTAAAGGTGATGTTGTTCCTCCTAAAATTCAAGTTAAGCCTACTACATCTTTCAATATACTAAAGCATATGGAGAAAATTAATGTACCCATATCAATTTGGGATTCTTTGAGTATTCCGGGTCAAAAAGACCTGCTTCAATCTGCTTTATCAAGTTTAAGTATCTCAGATGAGCCTCGTGTAGAAGAGGAGAATGTTGTGTTGACTAGTATTGCAGATAATGATAAAGAATAGCAAGCTGCTAAAGCCAAGCCACCTCCTTTTTATCTGTCATTGATCATAGATCATCTTGTTCACAATTGTATGATTGACTCAGGGGCTAGTAGTTCAGTTATTCCCAAACAAATTGTTGATATGTTGGGAATTGAATATGAGCCACTAGAAAAGGGGGTAGTACAATTGGATGGTATTGCGGTTAACACAGTAGGGGTCATTAAAAATTTAAGCTTAACTTTACATGCTTGTCCAAATTTTGCAATACCACAAGATATCTACATTATAGAGTTGCCCCCATACTTTGCCCTTTGTTTATCTAGGGATTTTACGGCCAAGATAGGTGGTTACCTATCCTCTGATTGGTCTCATATGCTGTTCAGAACCATAAATGGTACTAGAATCACTGTAAAATCAGAACCCATAGCCAAAGTTCATATTGAACCTTACAATCCATCTCCTATCAATGCCAACTTGTTTACAAGTGTACAAGTGGAGCAGTCTGTTGTTCAAGAGACTGAAATTCAAATACAAAGAACATCAAATATTCTTCCTAACAAGTGGGCATCTCAAACACATGAAGTTGATACAGGTAAGCAACTGGGGGAGGTTGACATTGGTGTTTATATGATGCATGAGACTGACTCTTTTATGCCTAATATTGAAAAAGACAAAGAGCAACACAGTGAACAACATGAAAATGATGTGTGGGAGCTATTTTTTGATGGCTCAAGGAATAGGGTAGGTGCTGGTGGTGGTTGTATGTTGGTATCACCAAAAGGTCAAAGGTACTATCTAGCTTTTAGATTCTATTTTAGTTGTTCTAGTAATT
This sequence comes from Sequoia sempervirens, assembly GCA_007258455.2. Taxonomy (NCBI): domain Eukaryota; kingdom Viridiplantae; phylum Streptophyta; class Pinopsida; order Cupressales; family Cupressaceae; genus Sequoia; species Sequoia sempervirens. The sequence goes on from VDFB02114881.1 coordinate 38,704, forward strand.
CTGCTGAATATGAAGCTCTAATCCAAGGCTTGGAGTGGGCAAGACAAGGAGGTATTAGTTGCCTAAAAGTTTATGGTGACAGCAAGTTGGTTGTCAATCAGGTGAGAAAGCTTAATGCTGTGAAAAATGATGCACTCAGGTCTTATAAGAATAGAGTATGGGACCTCTTAGAGGGATTTGATACATTTAATCTAATTTCTATTCCTAAAACTCAGAATAAACATGCTAACAGGTTAGCTGCTGTAGGAGCTAAACATGATATTCCAAAAGAGATTTGCAATGATAAAACTAATCAGTATATTAAGATTGTAGTTAGGCTTGTTGTGCCTAATAACAATATCCACTGGCAATTCTTTGATAGTGACCACCAGATTGTGGGATCTTTAAGAGAAGAAGTTGAGTTCTCGCATACCAATCAGGAGAATCTACAGCACCAGTATAGTGATCAGATCATTCAGCTCAAAAAAAATAAGTTGCCAAAAGGCTTAGTCACTCTAGAATCTATTTTTAATACAAATGATGAAGCTAGAAAACCCAAGGGCAGTATTCAAGTTCAGCAAGATCACTACAAAGAGGTTGAAGTCTTCAAAGAAAAGCTTCTTAAATTAGGAAAGGTATGTACAGCTAAAGAGAAGCATGTTTTTATTCAGCTTTGTCAAGAATTTAATGATATCTTTGCCTGGAAATATACTAATTTGAAGGGATTTAATCCCCAGCTTTCTCAACATACCATTGAACTTGAGCCTAATGTCAAACCTGTTAGGCAAAAACAGAGACCCTTGAATCCTAAGTTAGAGCCTCTAATGAAGAAAGAGTTGGATAAGTTGATTGAAAGTAGCATGTGTTTCCCCATTAAGCATACCTCATGGGTTTCAAACCTAGTACTAGTAAGGAAGAAAAATGGTGAAATAAGACTATGTAGATTTTCGTGACTTAAATAGGGCCTCCTTAAAGACCGTCATCCTCTGCCTTCTATGGAGCAGATACTTCAGGTAGTTTTAGGGTCTAAAAGGTTTTCCTTATTAGATGGCTATTCTGGTTACAACCAGATATTAGTTAAAAAAGAAGATCAGTATAAAACAACCTTCACTACAAAATGGGGAACTATGGCCTATTAGAAGATGCCCTTTGGTTTATCTAATGCTAGGGAAACCTTTCAAAAAGCCATGGATATGGCCTTTTAGGGTTTAATGTACAAGATTGTCTTAGTCTATCTTGATGATATCATTGTTTTTTCTAAGGAGGCTAAGGATCATCTGAATCATTTAAGACAGATTTTTGAGAAATGCAGGGAATTTGGGATATCACTTAATCCCAAAAAGTGTGTATTTGTTGTTCACGAAGGCAGATTGCTTGGTTATGTGGCGTCTAAATAGAAAATTACTATTGACCTTGAAAGAGTAAGTGCTATCTTAGCTCTTCCCCTACTAGCACATAAAAAGGGTTTGCAGAGTTTTATTGGCAAGATTAACTTTGTAAGGAGGTTCGTCCCTGACATTGCTGATTTGTTAAATCCATTAACTCATGTGTTGAGAAAGAATGTACCTTTCAGCTGGACTAAGGATGGGAAAAGAAGTTTTGAGCTTATAAAAGAAGTGTTAGCAGCTGCACCTACACTTCTGAAACCTAATTTTTCTAAGGATTTCATTTTATATGCCTATGGAAGTATTGATTTACTCTCAGCCATGCTTGTATAGCGTAATGACAAAGGATCTGAACAGCCTGTGGCTTTCTTTAGTCAAGGACTCAAAGATTATGAACTAAGGTATACTTTCATAAAGAAACATGTTCTCGTTGTTATAAGAAGCTTAAAGAAGTTTAGGCACATGCTTTCCAATAATAAAATTGTCCTGATGGTTGCTCATCCAAGCGTGAAAGAGTTTTTATTGAACAAAGATTTAAGTGAGAGAAGAGCTGGTTGGGTCACTAAGGTAATGGAGTATGACCTTGAAATAAATGTTACCAAATTGATAAGAGGGAGAGGTCTCTGTGAATAGCTTACAGAGGACGGAGACAACAATATAAAGGAGGAAGAAAGTTTTGTTTTAGCACTTCAAGATGGAGAACAAGCTGCTATACTTGCTCCTACAGGTTGGATTGCAAAAATGACACATTTTTTATTGATTGGTGAATGCCCTCTTGATCTAACTAAATCCAGAAGAAGGTATTATCGACTGCAATCCATACCTTATGTTCTTTTAAATGGTTTACTGTTTTGAAGAGATTTTCATGGTGTCCTATTGAGATGTATTGAAGCTGATCAAACTGATGGAGTATTGCATGAATTTCATCAAGGGTCAGCTGGTGGACATTTTTCACCAAGAGCTACAACTCTTAAAATAATGAAAGGTGGCTATTACTACCCTACCTTATTCAAAGATTCCCATGCATGGGTAAGAAAGTGCAAAGAGTGTGCTATCTTTGTAGGAAAGGAGAAATTAGTTGCCCTTCCACTTTAGCCAATTCAAGTTGAGCAGCCTTTCATGAAATGGGGCTTAGATTTCAGTGGAGCGATAAACCCACCATCAAGTGCAAGGAATCCGTTATTACGTTCGTCGAAAGAAAGGACAAAGCTCTCAAGAAATATCTCCTGGTGAACAGGCTAGGTTTGAGCTGCTCACTAGTATATCTTCCCTTGCACGAACTACTAGCTTCCCTCCATCTAAGAAGAAAAAGCCCATCCCAAGTGAACTTTCAGCCTTTTTCCTCAAACCTTTGATTTCAGTTGTTCCTACTATTCAAGCGATGGCTCAAGGTCCATGGGGAGCAGCTTTTGGTCCTTTAAATCTTACTCCACCTCTTCATGCTCTTCCACAAGGCTCACGTAAAAATCTGCCTAAGTTTTATGGAGACGGTAAACAGCACCCTGATGAACATATCAAAGCTTTCTCAATGGCTTGTGGTGTTCTAGGAGTAGAACATCAAGATGTTGCTGTACGTTTGTTTGTGGAAACTCTATAAGGAATTGCAGCTGACTGGTTTTACAATTTGAGAGCTGGTGATATCACTAGTTGGGAAACTCTCAAGACTAAGTTTGAAGAACGTTTCAAGCCCGCCGAAGATGAGCATGCATTGCTGGCCCAGCTGACTCAAATGAAGAAGGACACACATGAGAATATGCGTGAATTCATTGCAAAGTTTAATAAACTTGCAAACAGAATTCCTACTGATTCACAGCCTACTCCAGCAAATCTCAAGTGTTTCTTTATTAACACTCAGCTGCCAGAAGTCAGTTTTCTGTTGAGAAGGGCAACTCCAACGACTTTGGCACATGCTCAAGTCCTTGCTACAAAAATTGAAGATGATTTAATCTTGGCTGGGAAAATCCGGAAGGATCCTAATCGATTTAAAGGAAATTCTATTATTGAATCTTCTACTTCAGCTTCTACTGATCCTATGGTACAAAAATTGGCTAATGAACTTCTTGCCTTGAAGAAGCAGGTTTCACAAGCTTCTTTTGCTGCTCCGTACAAGGATATTCCTAGGAGGACGTATCCAAATTCTGCTTCTAACTATGCTGCCAGAAATCAGAATAAATTGCCTCCTCCTCCTGAGAGGCTTGCACTTGAAGCACCTCCGAAGAATACAGCAGTTGGTTATTACGAAATAGATCGAGAAGAACTATCTTCCAATCATTTCCAAGCGGAAGATGAAGCTGTTTTTAATCAAGAAGATGAAGAGGCAGCTGGCGACTCCACTATACGATACATGCATTATGATGATTTAGCTGAAAATGAAAATGTTGAGAGTCAAGCATATGCTGTTATCACAAGATCCCAGACTTGGTTGGCTCAAAAGGATGAAGAAGCAAAGGTGAAAAACAACGTTCAGTTGCCGGTGACCATTGCTAAGAAGGGAATGCCATTGCCTATCTTGACTAAGGATTCTTCAAAAAATCAAGTGAGCAATTCTCCTTCTGTTCTTTCTAGTGAACCCAAGACTAATGTATCTAATCCTAAAGCACAAGTTGAGAATATATCGTCTATGTCTCTTGCAAATTCTTTCCAAGCTTTTGATATTATTGACCATGCTAGAAAGACTAAGATTCAGATGTCTGAGGTTGAGTATCTTCAAGCCAATCCTGATCAGCTTGAGAGATTGGTTAAATTTGTTAAAAGTAGTGAGACTCGTCCTGTTTCAAATAGCCCTATTGTCCAAGAACCCAAGAATCTGCCCAATAATTTGGTTATCATCCCATCCTCAGTTCCAGGAAAGATAGATCCTTTCTATATTTCCTTGCTCATTAATGGTTTCAAATTGAGTAACTGTATTATAGATTCTGGTGCTTCGGATAATGTCATGCCAATCAAGGTTGCTGATTGCCTTGGATTAACTCTTACCAAAACTTTTGGTAATTGTTATTCTATAGATAATAAACAAGTGCCTCTCGTTGGGCAAATCAAAGATGCACAATTCGCCTTTGCAGCCTTTCCTGAGAAAAAGATAAAGATGACTGTTCTTGTTGCGGACGTTCCAACTTCTTATGGAATGCTCCTTGGACGCAATTTCTGTAAAGATGTAGGAGGCGAGCTGAACATGGATATGACAGAGGCTAGAATTCCTGTGAAAGGCATTGTGCAGAAACTTGTTCCTGAAAGAGAAACCAAGTTTACAGTGGAGAAATCTGATGATCCTCATGCTCAGATTCTTTTTGAATCAGCTGGTTTTGGAAACTACTATCTTCATATTGATGAGATTTCTGAGTTTGCTGAAGATTGGTGTTCTGTTGATTCTTCAACTCTTTCAGCAAATGAAGGAAGTTCTAATAATGGAGAAGATTCAACACTTGCTGAATATCCCCTTGATCGTATGATAGAAGATGCTGAATCTTCTACTACAGAAAAAGATGTTGAACTTCTTCCTCAAGATGAAGAAAATCAGTCTTCTCCTATGGAAGATGAGAACACTCTTTCTTCTACTTTTGAAGTAGGAGAATCCAGCAGTCTTTATATTAATGATGATTCTAATGATATTTGGATTCTCGAGTTTGATGGCAGTTGTGCTACAAATGGATCCGGAGCTGGTGTGGTTCTGATTTCTCCGAAAGGTCAAATCTTTCAATATTCTTTTAAATTGCAGTTTGCAAATGCTAATAACACTGCAGAGTATGAAGCTCTCTTACTAGGTATGAGTGTTGCACTTCAAAGAGGTATTAAAAATCTGCATGCTCAAGGAGATGCTGAACTGATAATTTGTCAAGTAAGGAATATTTATCAGACAAGGAATGATAGACTCCGACATTACCGTAATTTGGTATGGGAGAATATTCAAGATTTCGATGCTTTCAGTATCTTAGTTGTTCCGAGAGAATTCAATGATAGAGCAGATTCTCTTGCTGTTTCAGCAACTCTCCTTATTCCTCATCTTGATTTTAATCAAGATAAGTATATTGTTGAAATAATCTGCAGGCCTAGTGTTCCAGATAACTGGGATCATTGGCAGATTTTCAATGATGATAAACAGATTATTAACTTTTTACAAGTTGATGATGGTTTTAATAACCTGTATTTTGAAGGTAGCAATTCTTCTTCTTCTTCAGATTCTATGTCAGATACTTGGTCCGAATCTGATGGAGAAATTTTGCAGCTAAAAGGGAATAAAATTCCTAAGGGATTGGTATCTCTGGAAAAGCTTTTTGACAAACATGATCGATATATCAAAAAGCAGCAACAAGTAAATTCAGATTCTCCTACAGGGTATGACAAGTACAATATTGGATCTGAAGAAGATCCTAAAATGGTTAACATTGGTAATAGTTGTACTCCAGAGGAGAGAAATCAGATTATTCAATTATTACAGCAGTACAAAGATGTGCTGGCTTACTCATATGATGATCTGAAATCTTTTCAGTCAGGACAAGTTCAGCATGAAATCCCTTTGAAGAGCGATGCATCCCCTTTCAAACAAAAGCAACGCCAGTATAATCCCAAAATTTCTGGCACTATCTATTCAGAAATTCAGAAGATGCTACATGCACAAATTATTTTTCCCATTCATCATTCGACTTGGATAGCTAATATAGTCCTAGTACGCAAGAAGAATGGAGAAATTCGTATTTGTGTGGATTTTCGTAATCTCAATCAGCAGTCATTAAAGGATAATTATCCTTTGTCTATAATGGATCAAGTGCTCCAGACAGTGACAGGTTCTCAAATGATGTCTATGCTGGACGGATTTTCAGGCTACAACCAGATTGAGGTAAGTGAAGCTGATAGACATAAAACTGCTTTTACTACCCCATGCGGTACTTTTGCATATCGCAGAATACCTTTTGGATTAATAAATGCAGGTGCAACCTTTCAAAGAGCAATGGATTTAGCTTTTCGTGGTATCTTAGGAAGGTATATCGTGGTGTATTTGGATGATCTCACTGTCTTCTCAAAAGATCGTGAGAATCATTTATTTCATTTACAAGATGTGCTGGAAAGGTGTCGCAAGCATGGTGTTTCTCTTAATCCTAAGAAGTCTATCTTTGGGGTTACTGAGGGTAAACTTCTGGGACATGTTGTATCAAATGAAGGAATCAAGATTGATCCCGAAAGGGTAAGATCTATTCAAAATCTGCCTTTGCCATCTAGTAAGACAGCTGTTCACTCTTTCTTTGGCAAAGTGAATTTCTTGAGGAGATTTATCCCAGATTTTGCTGAGGAAACAAGTCACATCATTGATATGATGAAGGGGAAAGCTGTTTTCCGTTGGAATGATGAAGGTAAAGCTGCTTTTGCTGAAATTAAGAATGCAATTGCCCACGCTCCAGTGCTGGTTAGTCCAGATTACTCTAAAGATTTCATTATGTACAGTTATGCTTCAGAGCATACCATGTCTGCTATTTTGATGCAGCAAAATTCAGAAGGAATTGAATCTCCTATTGCCTTCATGAGTTGTCCATTAAAGCTTCATGAGCTCAAATATTCTACAGTTGAGAAGAATGCTTTTGCAGTTGTAAAGGCAGTCAAGTATTTCAGGTTTTATATTCTTAATTCTCATACGATAGTGTTAGTTCCGGATACAGCTGTCAAATCCATTTTGACACAGCAAGATTTTGGTACAAAAAGAGGAAATTGGGTGGCTAAAATCCAAGAGTATGATTTAGAGATTAAACCAACCAAGCTTGTTCGTGGCAGAGGTTTATGTCAGTTGATGGCTGAAAGCAGTGCAGAAGAAAGTGAAGAGGAGTCTTATGAAGATCTT